>JABTXL010002128.1:4516007-4577049 GCA_025134845.1 Neodon shergylaensis
AGTCACAGTACTCAGGAGAATGTGGTAGTATTGTAGAGTCACAGTACTCAGGAGAATGTGGTAGTATTGTAGTCACAGTACTCAGGAGAATGTGGTAGTACTGTAGACCAGTAGAGAAGGAGAGCAACCTAGAAACCAACCCTTGCAAGTTTAGTTAAACGATTTCAGCATGACACCAGAGCTCCCAGGAAAGGAAAGTCTCTTAACAAGTGACCTGGGAGACTAGACATCCACACACCAAAGACTGACTCTGGACCCTGACTGCCAATCACACACAGAAAGGAGCTCAGACATGCTGAAGGCCTGAATCTTAGAGTGGAAACTAAGCCGTTCAGAGGAGAATGAGAAGAGGCTTTATGACATAACATTGATGGGTTTTTAGACACACCACCGAAAGTACAAGCAGGAGAAGAAGAGAGAGACGCACTAACGTTTCACCACCACCACCAAAGACAATGTAAGCCAGGTGTGGTGGCACAAACATTTAATCCCAGCACTCAGACAGCAGAGGCAGGCAGATCTTTGAGTTCAAGGCCAGTCTGAACTTAAGGCCAGAGTGAGTTTCAGAAGCTCCAGGGCTACACAGATAAACCCTCCCTGCCTAGTAAATAAACAAACACATAAATACATAAAAATAAAAAATAAAAGCTTCTGTGTTAGCTGTGGGTGCACAGTTGTAATCTTAGCGCCTGGAAAGCCGAGGAAGGAAGACAGCTGAAAGTCTGAAGCTAGCCTGGGCTACATAGTGAGTCCCAGGCTGGCCATCAATGGCTATAGAATAAGACAATCTCAAAATAAATAAAAATAACCAAACATGACAAATAACAAACTTGTATATGTCAAATAACAGGAAGAATTGAAAAGGCGGCTCTAAGATGTGGGTTCAACTAACTGACAAGGAACTGATAACCCAGAATTAGGACAGAAATACAAATCGACCACAAAACACCCAGCTTCATTAAAATATGAGCAAATGAAGCTGAGGAGATAGCTCCTTTGGGTTAAGTTCTTGCTCTGTACACAGGGAGACTCCACCTGAGTTTGAATCCCTAAGACCTATGTAAAAAGCTGGGCTGGTAGCAGGGCAATGGTGGTGCACACCTTTAATCCTTGTTGCTCTTGCAGAGAACCCAGGTTGAATTCCCAGCATCCATGGTGACTCTAACCACATGCAACTCCTAACTCTGGGAAATCTGGTACACATATATACCTGCATACACATAAAATCAATAAATCAAAAAAAGAAAAAGAAAGAAATTGAGGAGGATTGGACAAAATATTGAAGTCCACCTCTAGCCTCATATGCATACACCACACACATACATACGCATACACATGCATGCACCCACATGCCACATACACACGTACGTACACACACATGCATGCACCTAACACACCACACACATACCGTAAAACAGGAGCAAAGGACTTGAACAGCTACGTCTTCAAATGAGAACTAAGTACCTGAAAAGCACGCTCAGCGCCAGCAGCGGTGTGGTGGCACTGTGTGACACCTGTAACCATACCACTGAGAGGAGACCCTCTCTCAAAACACCAAAAGAAAAGAGATGCTCAACATCACTAATCCACGAACTGTTAATTAGAAAAACAATACAGCTGCCAACAGGTAGAAACATGGCTCTGACACAGAACATAGACCTCGTACAAAGGACTCCCTAGGCTCAGGCCCAATAACCACCTCAACAGAACTAAAGTGGTAAATTGTGTGACTTGTATATTTTTACCACCAGAAAACTCACAGCTACACGGAGACTAATGGAAGTGATGCAGGGTCTTTGGCTCATCAAAGCTCACCACAGGTGCCCAGCCCACAAGTTTGCACCAGGAGGTCAGTGACAGAACGCGGGAGAGAGATGAGAGAGGAGCCTTGCTCAGAAGGGAGGCTGCCAGCCCTGGCTGTCACGGGGTCTGAGGTGGTAAATGCTGCTTGGCTCTGGAGCAGTGTCATGGCAGCTGTGGTTTTTCTGGTGGATTTGAGGAGATGAGGACGAACAACGGTATGGATTGGTGGCGGGCAACACCAAGTAGGCAATTTATCTGTCAGAGTGTGATGAGATGAGAGGCAGAAGGTGGGTGAGAAGGCAGGAAGGGAAGGAAGAGGAGGTGACCAGAGAGGTGGTGACTCACTGTCACGAGAGTCTTGTCACCTTAGAAGGAAATCTGGAAGGAATCTGCAGGCCAGACTAACACTGGCAACAAGAGATGCTGACATGGGCTGTGCTACGCGCATGGTACTCAAGAGGCTTCAGGGGCAGGTGGCGGTGTTGGTTCTGCTCTTTAGCTGAGAAAATCAAGCCTCAAGGGGTTAAGTAACTTGCTCAAGAGCACAGCCAGGCAGCGAGAGTAGATCTGGGGAATGAACCAGCCTTTACAGGGGCTTCAACATCAATACATCTTAAGAAATCTTTCAAAGGGCAGCGATGGTAGAGTACTTTCCTTGCATGCCAGAGACCTGTGTTCAGTCTCCAGAACCACAACAAACAAGTCAGTGTTTGGGCTTGGGACTAGCTAGGATGCTGATTGAAGCCTAGCACCATCGCCACCACCACAAAAATATGAATGCTGGTTTATAACAAATATATCATACAGGATGTCATTGTCATAACATAGTAATATAAGACGTTGAAATACGGGAACTCTGAGGTTATATGATAACTCTGGGCTAATGCATCAATTCTGTACATTTAAACTATTTTTAAAAACACATAAATTCTGGGCCAGTGAGTAAAGGAGTTTTCTGACAAGTCTAGTAAAATGAGCTGCATCTCTGGGACCCACATGGTGGAAGGAAGGAGAGAACCAACTCCACAAAGGTATCTTCCAGAGGGACTGGAGTGATGGCTCAGTGGTTAAGAGCTCTTATTGTGGCCGGGCAGTGGTGGCACACACTTTTAATCCCAGCACTTGGGAGGCAGGTAGATCTCTGTGAGTTTGAGGCCAACCTGATTTACAGAGTGAGTTCCAAGACAGCCAAGGGTACACAGAGAAACCCTGTCTTGAACCCTCTCCCGTCCCCACAAAAAAGAGCTCTTACTGCTCTTGCAGAGGACCCAGATTTGCTTCCCAGCACCCACATGGTAGGTTGTAACTGGTTCCAAGGGATCATATGCCTTCTGGCCTCTGTGGGCTCTTGCACAAATGTATTGCACATAAACTCAAATAGGCACACACAATCAATTAATCAATCTTTTAAAAGATAACAAAGCCAGGCATGGTGGCACATGCCATTAATCCCAGTACTCAGGAAGCAGGGACAGGCAGAGCTGTGTGAATCTGAGGATAGCCTGATCCACACAGCAAATTCCAGGACAGTCAGAGTGACAAGACCCTGTCTCCACAAAAAGGGTAATAAAGTAGTGTGTGTGTGTGTGTGTATGCATGTGTGTGCTCTATTAAAAACAAGTAAATTTGGGACCAAAGAGATGGTCCAGTGGCTAAGAGCACTTGCTGCTCTCCCAGGGGACCAGAGTGTGACTATGAGCACGCACCCACACCAGCAAGCTCACAACTACTGTGACTCCAGCTTCGGGGGATCTGACTCTTTTGCACACACCCACAGGCAGACACAGACACACCTACACATAATTAAATTGAAAATCAATCCTGAGACAAACAGACGAAAGGCAAATCCAGAAGCTGTCCCCGCACAGGTCCAGTGGAGCTGGACTGAAGCCGTGCCCACCTTGCCTGCCGACTGGCAGAGGGCCACAGTCACAGCTAGGAGACTGTGTGCTTGCCCTAATCAGGCTCCCGGAGGTCAGGAACAGTGCGTGCCTCTTCCACCGGACTGGCAGCCTTCTCAGGGTGAGAAGGAAGCTTCCCTTGTTAGATTGGGCCGCCTTTCTTCTCAGAGGGTTCAGGGAGGCTCGGAAGCCCCAGAGCGCCACATGCCTTTTCTTTTCCTTTTGGAAAAGTCAGAGGTTCTCTATGTGAGTAAGAAGAAGAAGCTGTGCCAGCATGTACTTATTACTCCGCTCTAGTGATGGAAGCCAGGGCTTCAAGCATGCTAGACAAGGGCTCTTCCAGGATGCTACACCCCGACCCTGAGCACCCCCTAAGGTTGGCCGAGGGCTTTCTTACTTCAAAACAATAGGAATTTGAATTCTCTGTTATGTCTGTCTGTCTGGTGTCTTTTTATTTTGATACAGGGTCTTGCCCTATACCTGAACAGGCTGGCCTGAAACTCATGATCCTCAGGCCTCAGCACCCCAAAGGCTGGGAATATAAGAGAAGACCAACACATGTGGCTAAGAATTGGCATGGCAAAAGTAATATTCAAAAACAGCAAACTAAGAATGTGTTAGGCCTGGGGGGGGGGTTCCATCCTTAGCACTGGAAAAAAAAGAGATTCTATGATGTGTCTATGATGTGTCAGTTGAGTATTTAAGTGCCATTTCTCCTGCCCACCTCAGTGCTCTCCAGCGGTTCTCGTACACCACTCCTGGGTCACAGCTGAACAAGAGCAGCCATCAACAGTTTAAAACTTCCATGGGCTGGTGAGATGACTCAGGGAAAGCACTGGCCGTGCAAGCCTAGAGATCTGAGACTGAGCCCCAGAACCAGAACCAAAAGGTGGCTCATGTCTAGAACCCTAGTCCTGCCGGGAGATGGAGACCAGAAACAGCCTAGAGCGCCTATCACCGCAACAGAAACCAGAGAGACCCTGTTTCAGCAACGTGGATGAGAAGAACCAACTCTGCAGAGTTGGCCTCTGACCACCGCCCACACATGTGGCCTGCACATGCCTGCACACACGTACACACAGGCTTACTTGCTCACAAACAAATAAAATGAAAATTAAAAAAAAAAAAACCTCCCAAACCCCCTGCAACGCTGCCATTTCTACAGTAGAACAAAGCACACATCACATTAAACTGTGGCCGCTTCATTTTTTGGAGACTTACGTGGCAAATCTGGTCTGACCTCACTATAGCCAAGGATGACCCTGAACTTGTGATCTTCCCACCACCGCCTCCCAAGAGCTAGAGTTACAGACACGGTTTTATGCAGTCCTGGGGATGGAACCCAGGGCTCTGTGCATGCGAGGCAGGCACCGTAAGTAAGAGTTGAGCTCCATCCTCAGCCAGCAGAGTACTTCCTGACTCTATGAAGTTGCCGCTTGGGGTTATACATTTGGTTAAAATGTGTAATTTTCCAGTGGAAGCCACACACAACATCCATGGTTACTGATCTGCCAAAGTCCTTAAGGACGGGACAGGATGTGTCTCGGGACAAAGCTGGCCAAGCAAGGCCTGGAAATCAAATCAAGGCTTAACAATGAGAGAAGGGAAAGCAAGCAGGCAGGCTGCATTAATGAAAGCGGTGGAAATCACAGGCAGACAGAAATAACATGGTAGATGCTCGGAGGCAGCGCCAGGGGACTGCTCTCCCAGAGCCTGGCTTGTCTCATGCTGTCCAAGCTAATGGCAGCTCTGGAAACTTCGTTAAGCAACGCAGGCAACTCTGAGTCCTGTCCGGAGCTTCCAGGAAGTCTCTCTTTCTCCTTACCGCCACCCCCTTATTCTTTTTCCCTGTATGTTGAATGTGAATGCTCATATGTGTGTACATATATGTACAGGAATGCCTGTCTATGCATGTGCCTGGAGACCAGAGGTCCGCTGTGGTTGACCTCTTCCTCCATTGTTCTCCACCTTATTAATCTTAAAATTTATTATTATTATCATTATCATCATCATCAGGGGGCACATGCCATGGTACCATGTGGAGGTCAGAGGACAGCTTATGGAGTCAGTTCTCTCCTTCCATGCATTACATGGGTTCCAGGGTCCGAATTTAGGTCATCAGGCTTGGCCTGGCTGGGTGCCTTTACCTGCTGAGCCACTTCAGACCCTTCCCACTTTATTTACTGAGACAGTGTCCTCAATGAACGTGGATTGTGAAGCAAGCTGCAGAGATCTGCCCATTTCCGTACAACACACACACACACACACACACACACACACAAGAATGTCTGACTTTTTATGTGGGTGTGGGTATCCGAACTCTGATCTCTGTCCTTGCACTGCAGAGATGTGT
Organism: Neodon shergylaensis; assembly: GCA_025134845.1. Classification (NCBI taxonomy): domain Eukaryota; kingdom Metazoa; phylum Chordata; class Mammalia; order Rodentia; family Cricetidae; genus Neodon; species Neodon shergylaensis. Next base: position 4,522,065 of record JABTXL010002128.1, read on the forward strand.
CTCACGGAGCCACCCACCTCACTAGCCCCTTTAGAAAACTCTTTTGTTAAGGCTTTTCAGGCTGGTACTCAAGAGTAAAAAGAAGGAAATCGGTCTTAAATTGACCAATCATATCTGCCACAGGCACAGGGATGGGGAATTACACCAGGGGAACTGCAATCTTGGGCTCCTCTTCGAGGACACAAGCATCTGCGGCTCTTCTGGCTATAAAATCGTTTATCTTGCTCACCTAGGTTTGATTCCATGAATACCAATCTTCTAACTAGAGCACCCCATCATCCGGCTTCCCCGCTGGGGAAGGAATGTGCTGCCTGGTTCACAGAAGGGGGTCATGCTGTTTTGCAGTTCTCTCTCCCATTGTGATTTAATGTTCCTGGTCTGACTTCTTCCCCAGCCTCTGCTGGTCTGATTATCTCTGACTGCACTAGAGATCCTCTACCCCTGGCTTGCAAAGTTTCTGATTACCAACCTTTAGCCTTGTGTGACGTGGACCAGGAGGGGTTTCTCCCACAGAGGTAAACAAGGCTCCCTCTCCTTTCTAAAGGTGACCAATATGCTGGGGACTGAAACCAGGGCCTTGCCCATGATAGGCAGGTGTTCTACCACAGAGACGCTCCCCGGTCTTGCTTCCCTTTTGACTTGACTAAGCAGCGAGCCTTCAATCTATCACCCAGCCCAGGATGAGTTGTTGGACAGCTGAAAGAAAGAACAAATCAATAACAAAACCAACACTGTAAGTTTAAGAGAAAATAAGGAAGAAGGAGGCCCTGTGCTTGGGGGAAAGTGCCAATGCTGAAGAACAGAACAAACACAGCAGCAAAGATCCAGGAGAACTGGGTGTTCTGTCCCCAAGTGGAAATCAGGACTGGTGTGACAGAAATCAGAGAGGCGCCAGGAGAAAGCACAACAGCCAAGAGGTAGCAGATACAGAGGGACAGAATGAACGCCTGGTGGCACACACATGCAATCCTAGTGCCAGGGTGGCAGGGGCCGGACTGTTACCTCAGGTTCAAAGACAGTCTGGACTACGTCATGAGAAGAAAAGGGGGCAGCACCAGGGCTCAGCATCCTGCCTTAGAGCCCAGCATGCAAACCCAACAACCTGATTCCATGGTGGAAGGGGAGAACCAACTGTCCTCTGGCCACCACCTGGACCCTGCCATTACCGCCACCACACATGCACAGTGGTGATGAAAAAATTAAAATAAGGGGCTGGAGAGACGGCTCTGTGAGTGGTTAAGAGCACCGGCTGTTCTTCCAGAGGTCTTGAGTCCAGTTCCCAGCAACCACATGGTGGCTTATAACCATTAGTAATGAGATCTGGTGCCCTCTTCTGCCCTAGAGGCAGACATGAAAACAGAATACTGCATATAAAAAATCAACAAATCTTAATAAAAAAATATATAGAGAAGAAAATAAAGCCACAGTGGTGATGCATGCCTTTAATCCCAGCCAGGAAGCAGAGGCAGATGGATCTCCGTGAGGTTGAGATCAGCCTGGTCTACGAAGTTAATTCCAAAGCTTGTTTCAGAACAGTCAAGGCTACACAAAGAAACCCTGTCTCAGAAAAGAAAAGGAAGGGAGGGAGGGAGGGAGGGAGAGAGAGAGAGAGAGAGAGAGAGACAGAGACAGAGAGAGAGAATTTATAGTCAGGTATGGTGGTGCAATCTTTTAATCCCTGCAGTAGGGAGTCAGAGATAAACAGATCTCTGTGAGTTTGAGGCCAGCTTTGTCTACACAGCCAGTTTTGGGCCACCCTTGTCTACATAGTTGAGTTCCAGGCCAGCCAGGGTTACATAGTGATAAACTGTTTCAAAACCAAAATTTAATTTAACAATTTTTTTTAAAGGAGTACCTTTTTCTTCTTCAGTTGTAAGAGAGGAGAGGAGATAAGGGGAAGGTAGAGGTGAGAAGGCCTCCCCTGTGGCCAGGCTCCCAGAGGGCAAGAAGGGAGTGAAAGGAAGAACCTAACTTTTCTTTCTTTCCTTTCCTTTCCTTGCCTTTTCTTTCTCCTTCCTTCCTTCCTTCCTTCCTTCCTTCCTTCCTTCCTTCCTTCCTTCCTTCCTTCCTTCCTTCCTTCCTTCCCTCCCCCCTCCCTTCCTCCCTTCCTCTCTCTCCCTCCTCCTCCTCCTCCTCCTCCTCCTCCTCCTCCTCCTCCTCCTCCTCCTTCTCTCTCTCTCTCTCTCTCTCTCTCTCTCTCTCTCTCTCTCTCTCTCTCTCTTTCTTTTTGTGACAGGGTTTCTCTATATAACAGCCCTGGCTGTCCTGGAACTCACTTTGTAGACCAGGCTGGCCTCGAATTCACAGAGCTCCACCTTCCTCTGCCTTTGCCACCAAGTGCTGGGATTAAAGGCATGAGCCACCACCGCCCAGCCAAAGAACCTTTTTTAAAATCACATTTTACTTCGGTTATTCAAGTATCATTTTCCCCGTACTTTTGTTTTGTCAGTTCCCGTGAAGAGCGGTGCAGCGCTGGGATTAAGGCTGGTGACGGGCTCAGGAGCGGAACACTGGCGAGCATTTCAGAGGCCCTAGGTTTGAAAATAGGCCTGATGGCCCTGGAATCGCAGCTGCTCCAGCAGCTGAGTCAGGAGGATTCCAAATTCCAGGACTGCCTTGAAGACCCTATCTCGGAAAATGTTTAAAGCCCCAGCTGGCGTAGATTAATAAGAATCCAGCGGCCCACCATGCTCGAGGCCCTTAGGGTGGTGGTGGCAGGGGAGGGGGCGTGGCTATGACGGTGTTAACCTTCACTTCTGAAGTTAGACCACCGGAGCTCACCCTTAGGCTGTCCCTCACCGGCTCTAACTCCAAGCAAACTTTTGGTTTCTTTGTTTTTGTTTTTTTTTTTTTTTTTTTTTTTTTTTTTTTTTTCCCCAGACAGGGTTTCTCTGTGCAATAACCTTAGCTGTCCCAGAACTCACTTTGTAGAGCAGGCTGGCCCTGAACTCACAGAGATCTGCCAGTCTCTGCCTCCCAAGTGCTGAGATTAAAGACCCGCTATCACACCGGCTCCACGTGAATTTCTTTAACTCCTTCAACTGGTTTTCTCGGGAATGGAATGGAGCTAACGACAGTATCTAATTTGAATAGTTTTTAATCTAGATGGCTGAAGTAAGGATGGAATACACACAAACTGTTTAGAAGAGTCGCCAGCAGGAACACAGCGAAAGGGAACCTTTTCTGCTGCTGCTGGGGATGTAAATTAGCACATTCACTATGGAAAACAGTATGGAGGCTAGGCATAGAATTACCAAATGGTCCGGCGATTCCAACCAAGTGGAAAGTGGGTGTCAAAGAGACATCTCCGCTCCCATGTTTATCACAGCATTAGTCATGACAGCCACAAGAAGGAATCGGCCAGGTTTTCACCAGTGAACAAGCACATGAATAATACGTGCCGTGCGCACACACACTCAAATAAAAACGAGAGAAAATGTGGTATGTATACTCAACAGAATATTATTTAGCCACAAAAGAAAAAAAAAGAACAAAATCTTGCTACTTGCTGGGTGTGGCTGGTTACATCTCTAGTTCCTGTTCTTGAGAGAACCTGGGCTAAACTAAAGTCAAGGCCTGTCTGGGCTACAGGAGACACTGTTGAATTAATTAATTTACTATTTATGGCCATGTGGATGAGCCTGGAGGATATTATGTTAAGTGAAATGAGTCAGAAACTGAGAGACAAATATTACATGTTCCCACTCGTATACGGACGCTAAAAAAAGAAAAGAAAGAAAGCCCCTAAAATGTTAGTCTTACAGAAGTAGGGAAGAAAACAGCAGTCACCAGAGATTGGTGGCAGGTAGACAAAGGCAGAGAGGAAGCTGGGTGGGTACAGGAACAGGGTTGCACAGGAGACACACTTTTTGTGTGCTTATTTGTTTCAAATTTATTTTTATTAGTTTAATTACTGGTATGTGCATGTGAGTTCAAGGGTTCAAGGGCCCGTTGAGGGCAGGAAGCATCCGATCCCCTTGGAGGTAGAATTAGAGGCAGTTGTGAGAAGCCCTATGGCTTGGGTGCTGGGGATACAGCCCTGGTGATCTGGAAGGATGGCAAGTGCGTTTAATCACCGGACCATTTCTCAAGCTATTATTCAGAGTCTCATGATGTAACCCAGACTGACCTCAAACTTACCATGACAATCACAAAGAAATGGTAAGTACTTACAGCAAAATCTAATTTAAACATCATATACTATAAAAGAATATTGAAGTAGTATACCACACCCCATAAACACACTCAATTACTATGTGACAATTTAAATAGCCAGGTGAGGTGACAGGTCTGTAACCCCAGCACTTGGAAGAATGAAGTCTGAGGCCAGTCAGGGCTTACACAGTGGGACCCTGTCTCAAACAAACAAACAAACAAAAACAAAACCACCAGGACTGGTTTGGTGTGGTGGTGGCACATGTCTTTAATCCCAGTCTTCCGGAGGCAGAGGCAGGGAGATATCTGTGCCTTTGAGGCCAGCCTGGTCTACAGAGTGAAACTTTGCCCCAAAACAGAAAATGATGATGACGATGAAGAGGAGGAGGAGAAAGAACACTGACAAGGTCAGGGGATGGAATGTGGCTTATGGGCGAGTACTTGCTTAGTATGCTGCATAAGGCCCAGGGTTCCATCCCCAGCACCTTACACAAATAAATAAAATGAACTGTTTCATATTTTTAAAGAGCACTGAACACAGGGCAAGTACTCCATAAATAGCAGCTTTATTAGCTCATTATTATTATTACTATTATTTGGGTTTTTAAAGTTTTTCTGTATAATAACCCCAACTGTCTTAGTACGCAATTTGTAGACCAGGCTAGCCTCAAACACACAGAGATCTGTCTGCTTCTGCCTCCTGAGTACAAAAGGCATGCATGGCCACTGCCAGCACCTGGCAAATTCTTATACCTCTCATCTTTTTAAAAAAAATTTAAATTATTTATTTTATATATATGAACATTTTTGCTTGCATGTATGTACATGTACCGTGTGCTTGCCTGGTGCTTACAGATGTTGGAAGAGGGCATCAGATCCCCTGGAACCAGAGTTACAGGGAGTTATGATCTGCTATGTGGGTGCTGGGAACTAAATCCAAGTCCTCAGGAAGGGCAGCCAGTGCTCTTCAACTGCTGAACCATCACTCTAGACTGGTTAACACTTTTCCTTAAGTGAAATATGATTTCTATCAGTTAATTTAGTTTATGTTCTTGTTGCACATTCTAAATTTTGGGGGTGTGGGGTTGAGACAGGGTTTCACTGTGTAGCCCTGGCTGTCTAGCAACTCGCTCTTAGACCAGGTTGGCCTCAAACTCAGAGATCTGCATGCTTCTGACTCCAGAGTGCAGGGATTAAAAGCATGCTCCACCACCACTCTGCTGCTAATTTAAAAGTTTATTTATTTTATATGCTTTGGTATTTTGTCTACATGTGTGTCTACCTACCCTGTGTAGTTCTGGTGCCCTTGGGTCCTCTGGGACTGGAGTTACAGATGGTAGTGAGCCGCCTATGGGTGCTGGGAATCGACCCTGAGTTCTCTGGAAGAGCAGGCAGTGTTCTAAATTGCTGAGCCATCTCTCCAGCCCTTCTGTTCCTGCCTTCCTAGGATGGGGATTACAGGCATAGCTACCATTACCCTAGTCCGGTTAATTAATTCATTAATTGGGTCTCTCTCTCTCTCTCTCTCTCTCTCTCTCTCTCTCTCTCTCTCTCGTTTCTCTGATAGTTTTGGCTGTCCTGGAAACTCACTCTGTAGACCAGGCTGGCCCCAAACTCAGAGATGGATATCTGCCTGCCTCTGCCTCCCGAGTGCTCGGATTAAAGGGGTGCACACCCCACCCCACATTAACTGGATTTTCATGTGTACCTGTATTATGTAGGCTCACGTTCGGATGCACACCTGTGCGCAGGAGCCCCTTCATGCGCATGCCCCAGCTGACCTCAAGTGTCTTTCTGGCTCACTCCCAGCTAAATTTATTGAGGTGAAATCTCTTGCTGAAACAGGAGTTGGCTGATTCCAGCTAGCAGCTTGTCCTGGTCACAAGGTCTTTGTCTCCAGAATACTGGGGATTATGCAAGACCACTAGGCCTGCCCTGCTTTTTTGTTTTGTTTTGAGATTGGGTCTCCCTAAGTAGCCATGCTTGGCCAGAAACTGGTCAGAAACTGGCTATGCAAACTAGGCTGGCCTCAATCTCTGCCTTTGCCTCCTGCGCGCCAGAACTAAAGGTGTGTGCCCCTGCCGGTACCTTTGCCACTGCCGGACTCTTCGGCTCTTCAGAGCATCTCATTCCAGCTTCTTGCCAGAGTTCACCCAGAGTAATTTATTTCAAAAGCAACTTTGTATTATTTCTGCACTTACAAACCCAAGTAAGGCTTGGCCTGTGTGGATAGCAAGTATAAAGATAAACATGATACAATGTTTCTAAGTTGTTCCTCCCCCAAGGGTTCAGTTGTTACTGTTACTGTCCCGGCTGCCTCCACATGGGATCCTCTTGTCTGAGTCCCCTGCATTGGCTTGGAAAAGGAGGATACCATCCTGGTTACTTTTGGTTTGTTCTCTTGGGTGATGGGGATCATGCATAAATTGTAATGACTTTAACAATGTTATTAAATAATCACATTTACTCCGGCCTGTTAAACACTCCCCTGGAAGAATATTGTCCAATTAAATCGGGGAGAAGCCAAGTGTCACAGAGGGCTGGGAGCGCGAGCTCTTGGTTCACACGCTTGGGGCCCGGGAACATTTTAGCACTTCCCGGAGCCTTCTACTAATTGGCTGCAGTCAGAAAGAAAAATCTGGCGAGTCAAGGAAGTGAAACGCCTGTGTGGTGGAGCACCTGTTCCTCAAAGAGATGAGGCCTGAGGGTGGCAAGTTAGGAAGCGCAGGAGGGAGACCACAGACTGGAAAAGCCCTGCCTATCCCAATCACCATCTCTGGTGCCACCCAAATCATCTTACAAGAAACCAGCCAATGAGAGGCACCCCTAAAGGGCAAGGTCAGACACCCCGTGTAAGCAGATGCTGTGACTGCCTTGTCCCTTCTCCCCAGAGCACCCAGAGGCTCTGGTGCCTCCCACTTCCTTCTGCCGTAGGTCATTTTCAGGCCACAGAGTATGCCTAACAGCTGCTCAGCCAGATGTGTCTGAGACGATGAATTCTCAGCAACCCAGGGTCAACGGCAGACTCCAGGGGAAACACCCTAGGCTACCTTGCCTCTTCCCTCTGACCTTCCCTCTGACACTTCCCTCTGAACTTGAGGCCCTAAAGTTCTGGATCAAGAGCCTACAAAACAACCCTAGCTCATATCTGGACACTGCCCATCCTTGTGTAGCTTGTGAGCTAAGGATTTCTACCTTAAAGTTAAAAAATTAAAAAGGTAAAACTTTAAGATACATTTAAAAACTCCCAGCCGGGTGATGGTGGCGCACGCCTTTAATCCCAGCACTCGGGAGGCAGAGGCAGGTGGATCTCTGTGAGTTTGAGACCAGCCTGGTCTACAGAGCTAGTTCCAGGACAGGCTCCAAAGCCACAGAGAAACCCTGTCTCGAAAAACAAAACAAAACAAAACAAAACAACAACAACAACCCCCCCCCACACACACAAAAAGGCAATGTGGTGGTGGTGCATGCCTTTAATCCCAGCACTCGGGAGACAGAGGCAGGCGGATCTCTGTGAGTTCAGGCCAGCCTGGTTTGCAGAGCGAGTTCCAGGACAGGCTCCAAAGATACAGAGAGACCCAGTCTCGAAAAACCAAAAAAACAAAACAAAAAAACTCCATGAAGCCAACCAGGTGGGAGGCACGTAATTAGGGTTCTTACTACTTAGGAAGCAAAGACAGGAAGATCACCTGACCCCAGGAATTTGGGTCAGCTTGCATAACACAGGGATACTCTAGGGATGGTGGGGTGGGGGTGGAGGGTGCTTGGGGAGCTAAATTTGGTGACATTAGTAGCTCAGTGGTAGAGGGCTCATTTAGCACAGGAAAGGCTCTGAATTTGCTCTTGGTTTGTTTTTTGTTTTTTTGGGGGGGGGGCTTTTGTTTTGTTTTGTTTTGTTTGTTTGTTTTTTGAGAAAACCTTTCTCTGTACAACAGCCTTGGCTGTCTTAGAACTCTGTAGACCAGGCCCCTCAGACTCACAGAGATCCACCTGCCTCTGCCTCCTGAGTGCTGGGATTAAAGGTGTGCACCACCACCACCTGGCCTGAATTTGTTCTTAACACTACAAAAAAAAAAATTTTTTTTTAAAAATTTGTTTGGTTTTGAGTTCAAGCCTAGGCTGCCCTTGGACTTGTAGGATCCTCTAGCTCTGGCCTCCTGGATACAAAGATCGCAGGTATGAGCCAACATACCCAGACTCTTAATTTTTTAAAGCCTTCTTTTCAATTATACAACTCTCCCCCCCGACCCCCCAAGTTCAGTGACCGAAAAGCTAGATTCATTTCTTCAACCCTCCTCTGAGGCTGTGTTCACTCTACAGGGGCAGACTTGGATAACTACAACTATCTTGGTTAGCCAAGATCAAGAATTTCACAGAAAAGTGACTAGAGCCCTGGTTCATAGGCAGGGACAAGAGGCAGGCCTGGCTATTCACGGATCGGATCGGGTTCTGAACGCCAAGCCCATACAATTCAGGGACACTTGAATCAGAGCTTCTCCATCCCTGCCAGTACATCTGTGAGCCCATATCCGAGGTGCTCTGTGCCCAAGGCACTCACCCCAGAGCCTTGCAAGGAGGCACTGATATCTTTATACCAGGAATACTTTTATTTAGAAAAGTACATGAGTTTCCTGCTGTTGTCTTGCTGGTCTCATTCATGCTTGGCAGCTCGGCCACCGCTCAGTCATCAGTGCCTCCCCTAATCAAACCAAATCTGCAGCGGTATGCTGAGGTCTGAACCACAGTCTGCTGAACACTGTATAAGGCAGGCTGTAGGATGGGGGTGAGGTGCTGGTGTGTGGCTGGAGGAGACACTTGTGTGTGGGGGTGGGGCTGTGTTGTTATTCACCTGCAGATTAGCGTTTAAAAAAAATGACATCATCGGGCTGGAGAGATGGCTCAGTGGTTAAGAGCACTGACTGCTCTTCCAGAGGACCCAGGTTCAATTCCCAGCACCCACATGGCAGCTCACAACTGTCTGTAACTCCTGTTCCAGGTGATCTGACAACCTCACACCAATGCACATAAAATAAAGTTAAATAAATCAAAAAATATTAAAAAATTGACATCGTCTCACTCTATAGTCCAGGCTTGCCTGGAACTCCCTAAGTAGTTCAGACTACCCTTTACGATCTTCCTGCCTTTGCCTCCCAAGACTAGGATTACAGTCCTAAATCCCAACTCCAGACATCCTAACTATATGATTTTTTTTAAATATTTATTTATTTACTTATTATGTATACAATATTCTGTCTGTGTGTATCCCTGCAGGCCAGAAGAGGGAACCAGACCCCATTACAGATGGTTGTGAGCCACCATGTGGTTGCTGGGAATCGAACTCAGGACCTTTGGAAGAGCAGGCAATGCTCTTAACCACTGAGCCATCTCTCCAGCCCTAACTATATGATTTTTGAGTACTTCTACTGTCTGTCTGTCTGTCTATCTATTTACTTTTAAATTAGAGTCTCTCTCTCTTTTTTTTTTTTTTTTTTTTTTTTTTTTTTTTTTTTTTTTTTTTTGGTTTTTCGAGACAGGGTTTCTCTGTGGCTTTGGAGCCTGTCCTGGAACTAGCTCTGTAGAGTCTTTTTATGTAGTTCTGGCTGTCCTGGAATTCAGTACATAGACTGAACATCAGTGTAGCCACGACAGGCTGCAGACTAACAAATACTGGGACTAGGCCCCTTCATTACAATAACCAGGAAAAGCCACAGACTGTACCCTGCGGGACCAGTCAGAATTGAGACAAACGAGTATTAGATGCTCTAGAACATTAAGATAAGCTTATCTGACTTGTATATAGGTTGCCAATTTCCTTACAGCAACGCTAGTACCAATCCCCGTTTGACAAGACTTCTGTTACCTCATTCCTGGACAATCAGGAGTTCAACCCCCATCTGAATCTGGAAATCCCCCCCCCACCCACGCACATCCTTTATTCCTTAAAAACCCTGCCATAGCTGAGCTCGGGGCTCTCCCTGATCCAATTGTCACATCAGAACGAGAGCCCAAGCTTGAGTTTGCCATAAAGCCTCCTTGTTTTTGCATATGAACTCGGACTCCTTGGGGTCTCTTGGGGGCTCATGATACAGGCAGAACAGAGACCAGGGTGGTCTCAAACTCAGAAAGATGCACCTGCTTCTGCTTCCTGGGTGCCGGGATTAAGGTGAGTAATTCTCTTAACGGCACAGGGCATTGATCCTGTCATCCGTCAAAGGTGGAAATGGTGCCGCCCAGGCTTCCAGGATTATTGAACTTATCGGATGAAATAAGATCTGACCACCAAGCACGACGCCACCTGGCCCGGACTCCCTTCAGCACACTTCTGTCTCAGTGCAGCTCTGTTCCTCTGACAACCACACTCCCTGCCCCTTGGGTCAGCAGAAGTCTCTAACCTTACCCCCATCTTGGTCACCGGCAGACTGTTACACATTTGTGCGTCGTATCTAGGGCACCTCATCTCTCACTCTATTCCCACCTGAGATCAACACACAACCTGGCTTTATGCTAATGTTTGAAGATCTGCATATGTGTGTTGCTGCAGATGGAACCCAGGGCCTTGGACATGCTAGCTTGCTTCCCCCGCTCTTAAGAGATCATACTTAATATATGCTAATTTTTTAGCACTGCCCTCTGCCAACAGCCCTGCCTGCAACCCTTGTCTGAAGGAAGATTTCCCAACATAAGTCCTCTCACGAAACACATAACTGACTTCTTGTGCTTTGGGACATCAGTCAGCACTCTGGCACTAGGATCCGGGACCACTGTAATCATCAGCCACGTCAAGAAAAAGTACAAACGTACACAAGAAATTGTGGTACCCAACAGACCAGAGAACACATACTAGTTTACAGAAATAACCTCTACTTGCGATGGACCTCAGTATCCACAAACCAACCAGAAGCCGAAAACATTGCAGGTCGGAGGTGCGTTGCGTGCACAGACCTGTTGAACACGCTAGCTCAGCAACAGGGCCCTCTGGAGCCTGTAGGGGTTTCCCCTTCTGATCACATGGCTGCCTGAGAGATGCAGCTCCTTGCGGCTGCCCCAACTAACAAGAAATGAACCTTCTGCGAACTGCTGGTCCAAGGAAAGATGAAGACTGAAACCGAAGTAAAGTTCACTTTGCACAAAGCGCACGCGGCTCTTGTATATCCAAGTAAAGCCAGAAAACCGGAACTTGAGACATCATAAGCCAGCGACTGTTGGCAGATCGAGAGCTGAAAGGAGATGACAAACCTTGCTGGACCTCTGCTCGGGGGCAGGAGTGTTGGGTGACAACATTTTTGATGCTCTGTGCTTCTAGCTTTTCTCGTTGTTGGGTGTGAGTTCACCGAGGGCTGGTTTACCTCCTCTTACCCACATTTTACTGCTAGTGCCAGGAAACCTGCCTGGCACGCAGTAAGTACTGGCTAATGTTTATGCTTCCGCTGAGGGATTGAGGAACTCCCACGGAAGGACTTTACCTGTGTCCATGGGAATGAATAAGGGATAGGGAGACACAGCATGGTCCACCCTGGTCTAGGTGTTTGTCCCCATGTTCCTCATTATCTGATTTCCTTTTATACATGGGCTAGAGTCAGGCTGCCCAGGGCACAAACATGGGATCTGCTTCTTAGGGGGGAGGGGGGGTGTCTGTGTGTGTGCCTCATGTATGCGTGTGTGCTTCATGTATGCGTGTGTGCCTCATGTCTGTGTGTATGCCTCATGTATGCTTGACAGACCCTCCAGCAGCGACACCACATTGCTAGCCCCGAATCTGCCTCTAATCACGTTACAGCCTTCAGCACCAGCCTTTTAGACAACAAAGTGGGGTGTCTGTGGTAGTACTTCATCTATCAGATGGGGTACGGTACCTGCTACCCTGTGGGTTACCGTGAGGGTTCAGGATGACAGTGCAGAGGAAGTTCAGTGCCTGGCATGGAATCCTCGGTAAACACGGGCTTTCCGTCTTAATGGTTCCCACAGCAACCATAAGAGTGGTATACTGCTGTACCCATTTTATAGATGGGTAAACTGAGGGTGGATCAGTGCGTTAGCTAAGGTCATAAATAAGGGAGGGATGGATCTGGAGAGTCCAGACTCTTGCTGGTAACACTTGGCTGTTACATAAGAAACACGAGGCCATTTTTACTAGAAGGAAAGATTCTTCCGGGCTGACTCGGCTCCATTTCTCAGAATAATGAGGGCAGTCTGGTTCAGCTCCTGCACTTATCTAGGACTAGGGTGGGGGAGACCCCCTCTCTCCTCCCAACGTGGGGAGCCCTTTCACACGGTACACGATTGGCTTTCTTTTCTCCGGCACTTCTGAGTTCCACCCTTTGGGGTGGGGTGTTGGCTTGCCACACGGAGTTTGACAGCCCAAAGGCAGAGGTAATTGCTGGCTGAAAAGGCAAAGAGGGAGGAGAGGGAAGAGGAGAAGCCTTCCGGGCTTGTAATAGACACCCTCGGTTCTTCTCGAACTCTCTCGGTCAAAGGGCCTACAAATCTGGCTGCAAGCTGGGATCCCCGGGGAAGTTCTTAATATCCAGATCCCCACGTCCAAGTCAAACCAATTACGTCTGGGTTTCGGGGTAGGGGTGGGGTATGGAACCCAGACAGCAGCATGTCTTACCAACAGCCAAATGCATGCCCAAGTTTGAGAAGTGCCCGGTACTCTGCTCACCCGTCAGCTCCGTCTGGAGGCACCTTGGGACAGCAGTACCTCCTTTCCGTATTGGGGACTTACTGTGCGGAGGCTGGGCATGCCTTCCGAGGCCCAGGCTCGTGGAGGATGTCTGGGTGCTAGCCAGAGACCTGGAGCTCTGTTCAGTTTAGGCCCAGCTCTGGGACTGCGGGGCTCCAGGTCCTCTTGAGGCAACAGCACATGTGGCCGCTCTGTCCTCGCTGGTCATCAATGCAGACCGCAAACGGAGCTCCGCGGCCGCCAGCCCACCCCAGCCTCAGACATTCTAGGGACACGCCCGAGGAATCCTACCTTGGCTGCCGGCGCTGTCCTCCAGTCCCCGGAACCCTACGACTCCGGTTCCATCTGTCTCCCTCGCCGGCTCCAGACAGGCGCCCACTAGAGCACAGGCGCCACCTCGTGGCTGTGGGGCAGTAGCGCGGGCAGGGGCTGGGAGGTGCGAGCGCAGTGCAGGGCGGAAATGCAGCTGGGCCTTCCCACGTGGGCGGCTTCCAACACGGCAGAGCCCGGGGGCGCAGATCCGGCCTGGGCCTGTCCACCTTCACCCCTTGGGGAGCGTGAGGAACGGAATTTGCTGTACTTTTTCTTAGAGGCGTGGAGAAGTTGTCAGGCCGGGGCCTCTGACCTGGGATCCACCTTGGGATATTCCTGGCAGGGCTCGTGGATCTTTACTTTCCACCATCAGCCTTCAGTACAGCCTAGCGTGGCGCGGCTTCTCCTTTAAAGGCGCTGGGAGCATCCGAAGATGCCCGGGACTGGGTTTATTTCAAGTCCAGGGAAGCCGGTCCCTATCAGCAGCCCTTTCTGTCACCTCCCACCCTTGCCCTTGTTGCTTGATCCCTCCGTCACCCTAGGCTGACCTGTCTGAAACACTCGTCTGTGCCAGAACGGGGGCGGAGTCCGCGAGACACAATTAGAACCCTCGGGAGTTGGCCACCCAGGTGGTGTTTCTCCCGGAGCCTCAGTAGCGTGTCTTTGGCTGGTACTGGAGGTCAGGTCATATAGCATCCCCGATTCCTTAGCATCACGTGCCAGCAGCCACCCCCTTCATCACTGGGACGCCAAAAAAATACCCCTTCAGATTTCCAAATGTCTTCCTTATTTGGAGGGAATAACAGCTCCAGGCTGAGACCCAGTTAGCTGATAATTAAGATCGGATGACGCTAAATGAAGACCACTGTCCACGGAAGTGCTATTGCCGCGCTTCGCAGAGCCGAGGGGCCCTTCAGGTCCATCTTTTACCCCCAGAGGTTTTCAGTATTTTCCTAATGAAGACATGGTGAACATGGCTTTCAAAAAAGAACATGTGTTACAAAAATAGTGGATTTAGCAAAATATAAAACAAAATAACACACAGTAAGAACAAAGAGTTTCGGGGTAGGTGGGGGGTTGGTTGTACGCTGAGGCAGAAACAGGCTGACCTCTGTGAGTTCTCCGCCTGCCTGGTTTACACAATAAGCTTCAGGCCAGTCTCTGAGACGTTCAACTTGGTATAAGTACTTGCCACACACAGTAAATGGTGGATTATTGAATGCACTTAGGTCTCATTTATTCTTTAAATGAATATTATCTGAGCCTCTATACACCAGGCACTTGAGCAAACGAGGGATCCAACCAAGAACAACACAAAACCTCTGCCTCCTGGCTGCACACGGGTGGGAATTCAGAGCGTGCACCAGGCAGTGAGCAAGCACAAACCCAGCTAAGTCCCAGCATGGAGTGGGAAGGTGGCCAGGGAACTCCACACCTAGCTGGGCAACTAGCGGCATTTGATAGCCACTAGGAGAGGGAAGGTAAGTTTTCTTTAAATGGTTTGACTCCGTGGTTTATCAAACATACTCTAGGGCAGGCTCCACACCCGAAGGGGAGGAGAAAGAGATAAGAGAGAGAGGAGAGAGAGAGAGAGAGAGAGAGAGAGAGAGAGAGAGAGAGAGAGAGAAAGGGAGAACCAACAGGAAGTTGTATGAGTAGGATCTGGGAGGAGTTGGGTGGTGAAATATGTTCAAAATACGATCAAATTGTTGGAAATTCTTCAACAAACACACACACAAACACATTTTGAGACAGGGTCTCACTATGTAGTCCTTGGTTGACCTGAAATTTATTTTGAAGATCATGCTGGCCTTGAACTTGAGTCCTGAGAGTAACAGTGTGCAGTGCCATGCCCACCTTTAGAGAATTTAGAAAAAAACATTATTATCATTATTTTTTCTAAAAGTCTCTGCCTTTTTCCAATTTACATTTAATGTACGATCTAAATGATTTGTTGTGGTGAGAATGGACCCCAGGCAGGGCCTCAAGGATGCCAGTCAAGTACTCTACCCCTGAGTTACATACCTGCCCCCACATTGACACACTTTACAGGTGTACACACACACACACACACTGTGATACAACTGAGTTCTTCAATGTCAAGTACAGTATTGATAAAATGATACCTATTTACAGGACCCGGGGGCAGAAGGGGCAGACGGTAGATGCACGAGCTGCTAAGCTAGATGAAGAACTTCCTTTAATCCTGGCAGTCATCCCTGTGGCATTTGGTGATCGCGTCACCAGTGGAAAATCTGAGGCAATTCTCAAAAAGTCAAGTCTCGGCCGTGCACCCTGTCACAACACTCCGCAGTCACCTCAGTCACTCTGTGTCCCGTGTGCCCCCTTCATCTGTGGACTCTACGCCTGTGTGGACATCAAAGGCAGAGGTAGGCGGAAGGAGAGACCCGTGGGCAAGGCCTAGAAGGGCAAGGGGCCG
Source organism: Neodon shergylaensis (assembly GCA_025134845.1). NCBI lineage: Eukaryota > Metazoa > Chordata > Mammalia > Rodentia > Cricetidae > Neodon > Neodon shergylaensis. The sequence continues at coordinate 4,537,655 of JABTXL010002128.1, forward strand.
GGGCAGGGGGGACAGGTGGTAGGTGTGTCCTACAGGGCCTGTCTCAGCTTGCTTGTTGCCGGGTCGAGCCATGGTGAAGATGGACAAGTCAGAGACGTACTGACAGGTAGCGGTGGTGGGAGGACCAGCTGGCAGGTCAATTCCCCTTCTTTTGCTTTCAAATGCCTCTGAGTCACTTCCACTGCCCTGGTTGGTCCCCACAACACCTCTCTCCTCTCTGCCACATCCCAGTGCGTGCCTGGGCAAAGTCCTAGATCATTGCTTTGCTCTGGGAGGGAGTCTGATGCTTGGCATGACCTTCTGAGATGGGAGCACCTAGGACTTCCGCCTGGAAGGTCTCCTAGCCTTTTCTTATTCTGTTGAACCATGCTGCTTTGGAAACTGCAACTATCAACACGTGCGTTTCCTCTTAGCTTGCGGTTTCTTGGGGGGATGACACAGTTTGATCTGTAGAAATAATGTCAACAATGGTAAGAATAGAGCTAGGCATGATGCCTGGTGCCTCTAATCCCAGCAGTAAAGGAGATGGATGCAAGAAGATGAGGAAGTAGCTTGAGCTACAAGAGACCTTGTTGCAAAATGGAAATTGCGCAAGCACCAAACAGTAATAATAACTTTTAAAAAGATTTATTTGTATTTATATGTGTGTCACCATGAACAAAACTGGAGTAATTCAGCAAGGCAGTTTCTTTTTGTAAAAAGAATGGTTGCCATCAGCACCCAAACCCGGTCAGGGAACACAGTCAGGCAAGATGGTCTCTGTCTTTTGCTTCTGATGGAGGCAGTGACTGCCAATCAACCCACTGGCCATGATTCTACAGTCTGATGGGATTGGCTAATGAGGCAAGGGGAAAGGAAGGTTTAGAAGCTAGGGCTACTTGTCAGTTAGGCTTACTATCTTTGCAAGAAAAAAACCCACTTCTCACATATCCATGTGCACATCTGTGTGAATATATCCCATTCATGTATTTGTGTGGCTGCCTTCAGAGTTATAGGAGGCTGTAGGCCACTGGCGTGGATGTTGGGATTAAAACTTGGGTTCTCTGAAAGAGCAGCAAGTGCTCCCAACTGCTGAGCCACCTCTCCGGCCCCGATATCTTTAAAATATATTAGACACCGAGGACTTTAGAGTTAATTTAGCCTCACAATAACCCTACATAGTAGGCACTACTATTTTTCTCATATGAACAGTGACGAAACCAGGATTTGTAATGCTGAAGTCACCAGCGCGCCTCAGGCTCGACTCCGGAGCACCTGCACAGATCAGTTCCTGGCGTGTACAGCAGACCTTGACCGAGGGACCAGGACTTTCGTTCTCAGTTTCTTGTTCTGCTCATCACTTCCTGTGGATTATTTTGTTACTTTTTTTTCTAAATAAATTTACTATGTTCTGAGATGTTACCCAGTTTTTATGTAAGAAACAATGCATTCAGCCGGGCAGTGGTGGCGTACACCTTTAATCCCAGCACTCGGGAGGCAGAGGCAGGCGGATCTCTGTGAGTTCGAGGCCAGCCTGGTCTACAAGAGCTAGTTCCAGGACAGGCTCCAAAGCTGCAGAGAAACCCTATCTCAAAAAACCAAAAAGAAAAAAGAAACAATACAGTCATCTTGTAAACCGAGAATGCACAGGGAGTGGGGGGGGGCTCTGTTATTCAGTGTGACAGGTGTAGAAATAGGGGCCTGTGGACACAGGCAGACTGGCAGCAGGACCTGGGAGAAGGAAGTTTAGAGAAGGCAGAGATGCCAAAGGGACCAAGGAGGCAAGGGATTGGGTACCCATGCCAGCAAGGGAGCGTGGTCTTTGTGAGACAGGTCCAGTGTGCTGGGTGACAACTTGACTTTAGGAGCCACAGGGTATTTATACAAGGCTGGAATGTGACTGGACCCCTTCTGGTCTGGGTTTGTGATACTTAATATTGTCCACTTGACAGGACCTAGGACGTAGGAGACAAGCTATGAATGACTGATTAGGCTGAAGAGAGAAGATCCATCTTAACTGTGGGCAGCATCCTCACATGGGCTGGGCTTCTGAGTGAATGAAAAGGAAGAAAGAGTGTACCCCTTTCTCCACAACCTCTCCAGCAAAGGCTATCATTGGTGTTTTTGATTTTAGCCAATCTGACAGGTGTAAGATGGTATCTTAAAGTTGTCTTGATTTGCATTTCCCTGATCGCTAAGGAAGTTGAGCATGACCTTAGGTGTCTTTTGGCCATTTGAACTTCTTCTGTTGAGAGATCTCTGTTCAGCTCAGTGCCCCATTTTATAATTGGGTTGATTAGCCTTTTACGTTCTAGTTTCTTGAGTTCTTTATATATTTTGGAGATCAGACCTTTGTCAGTTGCGGGGTTGGTGAAGATCTTCTCCCAGTCAGTGGGTTGCCTTTCTGTCTTAGCGACAGTGTCCTTTGCTTTACAGAAGCTTCTCAGTTTCAGGAGGTCCCATTTATTCAATGAGGTCCTTACTGTCTGTGCTGCTGGGGTTGTACTTAGGAAGTGGTCTCCTGTGCCCACGTGTTGTAGAGTACTTCCCACTTTCTCTTCTATCAGGTTCAGTGTGTTCGGCTTGATATTGAGGTCTTTAATCCACTGAGTACCAGCATTCATCTCTCTGCTTCTGGTCTGTGGATGTGATGTGACCGACCTCCCCCTCCTGCCATCATGCATTCCCTGCCATGATGGATCATACCTGCAATAGATGAGGCCAAACAAACCCTTCCTTCCTTAACTGTCTTTGCTGCAGAAACAAGAGAAGCAACTAATGCACAGTCTACACCTGCAAATACTTTCATATTGAACATTGTTATAGCCACATTAGATTATTGTGTGTGCGTGTGTGTATGTGTGTGTGCACGCATACTTGCACACCATGGGATGTGTGTGTGTGTGGAAATGAGAGGATAACTTGTGAGAGTTCTCCTACTTTGTGGCTCCCAGGAATCAAACTCAGGTCACCAGGTTTGACTGAGCCTTATCATAAATTGTAGCCCCCTTAAAATGCTTATCCTTTTATATGTTATAAGGTATAAGGTCCACCAGCAGGCTGTCATAGGCATTATCCCATCAATTCATTCCTAAAGTCTCAGGACACAGTTACTATATTTTTAAATGTTTTCTTTATTATTTATTATGAGTACAGTGTTCTGTCTGCATGTATACCTGCAGGCCAGAAGAGGAAACCAGATCTCATTACAGATGGTTGTGAGCCACCATGCGGTTGCTGGGAATTGAACTCAGGACCTTTGGAAGAGCAATCAGTGATCTTAACCTCTGAGCCATCTCTCCAGCCCAGACACAGTTATTATTAGCACCCTCCACTGATGAGAAAACCGAGTAAGATGTTAGGCAAAGGCTGAAGGCCATGCAGAAGGTCCACCTAGACCTGGCCTTTCTGCTGAGCTCTAGGCTGGGAATTTCTCCTGCTCCTTTCCCCTTCTCTCCCCTTTCTGCCTTCTTCCCTCTCCCCTCTTTTTCTGTTGTTTTGGGGTGAGCATGACAAAGGCTTAAGGGCAGGTTGACTTGTCTTATGGTTTAACGTGTTTTGGCCGTGGGAAACTGACGAAGGGAAGCTTCCATGCTTCGCAGCAGACATGGAAAGAAGGATCAGGACGTTCGTTACATCGATGGGCTGAGGGGAGTTGTCCTGGTGCCTGAGCAACTGCACAGAGGTTCCTGGTATTTATGGGCTTTTCAGCATTATTTCAAATGATTACATCATTGGCAGGCTTAAGTGTCTATTAGCCTTAGAGGATCCCAAGACTGAGATCAAAGGAAAAATTCCTTTCTTGTGGCTGGACCTGGGAAAGTCTGCTATTTGTCCTTTCTGTAAAACAGGATAATTGCCGACAGCTGTTTTACCAGGTAGCTGTGAGTAGCCATTTGCTCCAGGTGGTCTCTGCATTTCTGTTTCCTTCCTTTCTTTCCTTCTGACTTCATTTCCTTTTTCATCCTGGCAGAGAAGGCATGGTGACAAGGTGGGTTGGTCACATTGTATCCACAGTCAGGAAGCAGAGAGTGACAGATGCTGGTGCTCAGCTGGCTTTTTTCTTTCTCCCTTTGTGTTCATCCTGGGATCCCTGCTCCTGTGACAGTAGTATCTACATTCAGGGTGAGTCTTCCATTCCTCAGTTAATCCTGTCTGGATACACTCTTACAGACATGCCCAGATGGGATTACAAACCCAGTGTAGATGATGGAGGTTGGACCCAAAGTCTCACATGTGCTATGCAAGGAAACCACTAATGAGCTGTATCTCTAGCCCTTTTCATACATAATATGAAATATATATTTTATATATAAAAATATGAAAATAGATATGAAATATATATAATGTAATCAGCCTCCATAAACTCATAGGGAGTAGTACAATGAGGAGGTGTGGCTTTGTTGGAGTAGGTGTGGCCTTGTTGGAGGAAGTATATCACCATAGGGGTAGACTTTGGGGGTCTCCTGTGATCATGCTCAGTGTGAACCTCAGTTTGCTTCCTGTTGCCTGCAGATCAAGATGTAGGACTCTCAGCACCATGTCTGCCTGCATGCCACCGTAATTCCACCATGATGATAATGGACTAAACCCCTTGAAACTGTAAGCCAGACCCAATTAAATGTTTTCCTTTATACGAGTTGCAGTGGTTGAGGTGTTTCTTCATAGGAATACAAACCCTGACAACACAGAACTATAAATAAACACTGCCTTAGTTAGGGTTTCTATTGCTGTGAAGAGACACCATGACCATGGAGCTCTTATAAAGGAACACATTTCATTGGGGTGGCTTGCTTACAGTCCAGAGGTTTAGTCCATTATCATCATGGTGGGGAGCATGGCAGTGTGCAGGCAGACATGGTGCTGGATAAGAAGCTGAGATTCCTACATCTTACAGGCAACAGGAAGTTGACTGGTTGGTATTCTGAGCATAGGAAACCTTAAAGTCTGCCCCCACAGTGATACACTTCCTCTAACAAAGTCACACTCCTCCCAACAAGCCCACACCTCCTAATAGTGCCATTCCCTATGAGACGATGGGGGTCAATCACATTCAAATTACTATAGGCTTGTAGCCATAACATAATGCAAAAAGCATTTGGTCCAACTTCAAAAGTCTCCATAGTCTACACAGTCTTAACAATTATTAAAAGTCCAAAACCTTATCTGAGATTCATGCAATCTCTTAAGCGTCCGTAATCCCCTATAAAATCAAAATAAAAAAAACAGATCACATACTACCAACATATAATGGCACAGGATATACGTACGTGGCCATTCCAAAAGGTAGGGAAGGAAGCACAGTGAGGAATTACTGGGCCAAACAAGACCAAACACCAGCTGGGCAAACTCCAAACTCTGCATCTCCATGTCTGGTGTCAACACACTCTCCAGATCTCCAATTCCTTTCGGCTTTGTTGATGCAACACACTTTTTCTCATGGGCTGGTTCTACTCCCTGTTAGCAGCTTTCTTTGGCAGGGCACCCTTTGACTCTGGTCCTCCATCTTGGGGTCTCCAAGGCAATCCAGACTTCATCTTCAGAGCTTCATACAAGGACTTCTCTTAGGGCTGGAGAAATGGCTCAGTGGATAAGAGCATTGCCTGCTCTTCCAAAGGTCCTGAGTTCAATTCCCAGTAATCACATGGTGGCTCACAACCATCTGTAATGAGGTCTGGTGCCCTCTTCTGGCCTGCAGACATACAAACAGACAAAACATTGTATACATAATAAATAAATAAATAAATAAATAAATAAATATTTAAAAAAATGACTTCTCTTAGCCTCCATACAGGGACCTCTGACACACACCTGGCCTCAGCAGTGTTCCTTCATCACAGAGGGAGATTTCATAACTCCTTTCTTGTATCCTTGACTCTAAAGCCAAAGCTGTATGGTCAAAGCTGCACCTTGCTGGGACTGTTACATGTTTAGTCACTGGCAAGAAAGTGCCCTTGCCTCAACTACTAACAATATGCTGTCCAAATTGGATAAGCAGAACACAAAGAAAGTGACTGCTGAACTTTGCCAAGACAAGGTAGGATAGTCTTTCAGAATATCCTGCTTCACAGAAAAGTCTTTCAGATATTATAGGCCTGTAGACCAAAGATGGATGCTCCAATGTTACAGAGGAATCTTGGATGACTGTCCAGGCAGCCAGTTGTTTCTGCCATTTTTTACATTTTTTGGCAGTCATTTGCTTGAGCTTCTTGCTTACTCAGTTAATATTATTTACCTCTAAGGTCTCTGATGGAGTTGAAGACTAGATATCTATAGTTATAGCTTTCCTTATTGACAAATCCAGAAAAGAAACTCACAAAAGGGCTGGAGAGATGGCTCAGCGGTTAAGAGCATTGCCTGCTCTTCCAAAGGTCCTGAGTTCAATTCCCGGCAACGACATGGTGGCTCACAACCATCTGTAATGAGATCTGGTGCCCTCTTCTGGCCTGCAGACATACACACAGACAGAATATTGTATACATAATAAATAAATAAATAAATAAATGGTAAAAATCCCAAAGGCAAAATGTAGTTAAAGATAAAAGTGACAATTTAAGTTATAAAAGCTGGCTAGAAACAAGCCAACCTAAGGTCGGGCATTCATAAGTAAGAATAAGTCTCTGTGTATTTATTTGGGAGCTGGGTGCTTGGCCCCTAAAGAGTAAAAAAACAAACAGTTACACATCATGATCACAGCGTTTCTCATAAACACTAAATAAATAAAAAGAAAGTTGAGCTCCTGAGAGTGGAAGCAATGCCTATAATCCTAGTTTTCAGAGAGGAGTTCAAAGCTCCTATTGAGATCCTTGTAATCCCATAATCCCTACGATCCCAGTATGTTTGAGGCAGGGGCGGAGGCGAAGCCAGAGGTGGAAGCAGGAGGATCTTCATAACTTTGAAATGAGTCTGTTCCACATAGTGAATTTCATGGCAGCCAGGACTACACATGGAGAAGACACCCTGTCTCTTTCTGAGAGCATGGGGGTATTCGAGGACAGAGAGCACATGAGGAGGGAGAACAGGTGTTTGTAAATGTAGAAAAAGAACTCTCATCATAAGCCAGAGGTGCTGGCACCATGACAGTGCCCCTCATCTTCCAGAACTGTGAGGTTCATGCTTGTTATATAAACTCTGTGCAGTATTTTGTGATGGCCAGCCACCCAGCAATACAGATAAATACCCTGAGGTTAGTGTGTGTTTATAAACAACTGCCCAGCAGTTTCCCAAGTGCCTTAGCATTTTGGTTTACTAGCTGTATAGGATTGATTACACCCACAGTCTTATCCAAACATGATAGTGTTGGTAAAATTTCTCTCTCTCTCTCTCTCTCTCTCTCTCTCTCTCTCTGTGTGTGTGTGTGTGTGTGTGTGTGTGTGTATTGAAGGTATGGTTAAAAGACATTCTGAGATGTCTTAAATTTATTACAAAGGCTGGAGGGGGAAGCGATAAGGGGAGTCAATCAGTTAACAGTTGCTATAGATAACGTCAACAAAGAGACTGTTCTGTGGAAACCTTGATTTAAAAGCCTTCACACCCAACCACCAGGGCCACCACGCCCTGTTCACATTTCTAACCTTTCCTGACTGTTCAGAACCTCAACCTCTTCTTCCTCTTCTTCCACCTCTTTATCACTGATGATAAAACCCAGGTTCTTACATATAAAGGGCAAGAAACCACTGAGTCGTAAGCCTGGCCCTTGGGTTTTCAAGACAGACTCTTGCTATGTAGCTCAGTCTGGCTTGGAACTCAAAATCCTTCTGCCTTAGTTTCCTGAATACTGGCATTAAAGCCATGTACTACCTACTATTCCTGGCTAGGAAGCAGGTTAAGGCCGAAAGTATTTAAAATGTGTCCTGCTCATATCCCACCCACCTTTGGCTTGGTCTAACCCAATGGCTGTCTGGCAATATCTCTAGTGCCAAGCCAGCCAACAGACTGGCAAATGACAGTCTCTATCAGAGGCAAATCTCTATCTGGAAGTTGAGGAAGAGGTTCGATGTGGCACATGATGTGAACCTTATTCCTCATGTAGAGTGCTAGTGCCTTGAATTTCTCAAGAACTTTTTTTTTTAAAGATTTATTTATTTATTATGTATACAACATTCTGCCTCCATATATGCCCACATGCCAGAAGAAGGTGCCAGATCTCATTACAGATGGTTGTGAGCCACCATGTGGTTGCTGGGAATTGAACTCATGACCTCTGGAAGAGCAGCCAGTACTCGTAACCACTGAGCCATCTCTCCAGCCCTTTCAAGAACTTTTGAATGAAAGCTAATTTAGTACTTGACCTCATAGCTTATATAAATGGTCCCAAGTAAACAGGGAAGCCAAGATTTCTTTCCCTGTTTACTTGGCCAAGGGTTCTCTGTCTATTTCTCCCTGCCAGGCATCTACACACAACAAGCTCTATCTGAATGAGGGCTTTTTGCCTGTCTCTTGAGATCACCTGTGATCAGTATAATTAATGTGGAGAGGTTTGTTGACCTGGGATCCTAATTTTCAAAAGAGGGTTAACCTTAAACAGAGTTCCCGCCTCTACCCTGTCACTCCTGAGGTCTGTTTTGGAATGTATGTGGAAGATGGAAGATATAAACAGAGGGTATCACAATGTCTTTCTGTCACTCTGCCAAGCTGTCAAGACGTTGACTCAAAGCAAGGTGACTTACAGGGGAGTTTTGCCATGGTCTTTTAGATCAGTGAATGCCCCTGCCCAGTGAGGGGCAAAGGAATTGACTGGCAGAGGCAGAAAGGCAGAGGGGCCTCGGTGGGGAGGGAGATCATAGGCTTTGGAGGCAGCAAATCTTGAGTTTGTATCAGGAGCTGAACGCTCAAGTTCACGACCTCAAAATGTGGAGCAACTGACCCGACCACTATGGTCTTGATTTTAACTCTAGAGGAATAGCAAACAGCTCTTTCTCAAAGGACAGTAGGGTTGTGAGGAGAAGCAGGGGGATTTCTGTAAGGTATCCAAGGGCAGCATATACCTACTCTCCCTAAAGCAATGGAGTCGAAGTCACCCTCGATGGCTATCCAGGGAGTCAGCAAAGAATCACAGCAGATTTTGTGTTCTGAAAAGCTGCTCCACAGACTGACTTGATGTTCCCTCCAGCATCCTAGGAGCTGCGTGAGAACTATGAAGCCCCGAGGCTGGAGAAATGTCTCAGTGGTGAAGAGTCTTTATTGCTCTTCAGAGGGTGCGAGTTCAGTTCCCAGCAGCCTCACGGTGACTCACAACCATCTGCAACTCCAGTTTTAGGCTGCAGGTGGTGTGTATACATGGAGGCCAAACAGTCATCTACATAAAATAAAAAATAATCTAGCCAGGAGGTGGTGGTGCACGCCTTTAACTTCAGCACTTGGGAGGCAGAGGCAGGTGGATCTCTGACTTTGAGGCCAACCTCGTATACAGAGTGAGTTCCAGGATAGTCAGGGCTGCACAGAGTCTCAAAAAACAAAAACAAACACACACAAAAAAAAAAAAAACAAAAAAACCGAAAAGCTAAAAAAAAAAAAAAGTAATAAAAAAAGAATTATGATGCCCTTGTTAGAGTTAGGAAGGAAAGCGAGGTGATTGGAAGGTAAATGAGCGAAGACCGCAGACACAGGAACCTTCAACTGCCGTGACCCAGGGCTTCCCTCAGGAAATGCCTGCATGTGAGCTCATCCGTAGCTCCAAAGCTCTCCACCCGTCTACGTCATCCACTCTTCTTATCCCCATGACAAAACACTTGTCAGAGCAACAGACAGAAGGAAGGAGTGGCTCTGTCTCAGTTTCGGTGCTCTAAAGCGTGGAAGTCATGGGGTTCCTGAAGGAAGGACTGTGTGGTGGAGTTCCCTCTCATCCTGTGTGGATCAAACAGTGGAAAGCAGGAATGGAAGAGGGGCTGGCTCTAACCTTAAGGCCTGCCCCAACAGTCTATGTCTTCGGGGTACGCCTTGTATCCTAAAGGTTCCATAGCCTTCCCGGAACAGTGTCACCAGCTGGGTATCGGAACACGCGAGCCACTTTAGGACATTTCTCGTTTAGTTACTAATGCTGCGTGCACGCCTCAGCTTAAAACTGCAGCTGTGCCCTGCAGATTTAAAGAGTGATGACAGGCTGGGGTTGCTGCTCAGGGTTAGTTTTACCCAGCCATACAAGGGGGTTAGGGGGTCCATCCTCAGAACCACACAACAAAACCAAGCAAGCCATCCAACAAACTATTCAAGGATAGCCAACTCAGCCCAAAACATCTATGACAGTGTGTGAAGATGACCTGATAGGGACTTAAAAATCTCTATCTATCTATCTATCTATCTATCTATCTATCTATCTATCTATCTATCTATCTATCTATCATCTATCTATCATCTATCTATCTATCATCTATCTATCTATCTATCTATCTATCATCTATCTATCTATCATCTATCTATCTATCTATCTATCTATCTATCATCTATCTATCTATCTATCTATCATCTATCTATCTATCTATCTATCTATCTATCTATCTATCTATCATCATCATCTACCTACCTACCTACCTACCTACCTACCTACCTATCTCAAAGTAATGAAGAGAAGGAGCCACATTCTGTGGTGGTGCTCTCCTGTCGTTCAACACTGGGAAGGATGAGCTGGGAAGACCATGGGTTTGCGGTCAGCGCAGCCTGCCCATGCAGGTTCTGTATTAAAACAAAAAGCAAGCCAGAGGACGGGGGTTTAACTCCCAGGTCTGTTAGCTTGTGGTCTTTCATAACTACCGCAGATAGACGATTCCATCTTTCTTTGCCCCTGTGTTTCCATCTGCTGAATGATACTTAAGTAACCGAATACTAGAAGTTGCGCGTCAGGGCTGTAAAACTGGATAAGGAATGTGAACTTGGCACCCAGCCCCTCCCCCTCCCCGTGTCTTTAGCGCTTTCAGTTATGTGTTTGGGTAACCCTGGGAGCCCACGGAGCAGATATTCTAGGATAGTTCCACTGGCCTCCAGGCAGGGGGTCTGTGAGGCTCAGGAGTGGATGGGCCCCTGGGACAAGGAAGGAGGCCACAACTTGTTGCATGGTAACTGCTTTCTGTCTGGGAAGGTGTAGGCTGGTGTTTACCTGTAACTAGGTGGTGGTAGAGGTGGTGGGCGATCGGTAAAGAAATTAATAAAGAACAAGGGCAAGGAGTGGTTCATAGAGCCGGAACTAAGCCAGTTAGCTGTAAGGGCAGTGCTCCAAGTCCTGCCTCCCTCACAGTGGTGGCCAGGGGGTGTCTCCTTGTGGCCATAGAAACCATGCCGGCTCTCTCTGCAACAGTGTTCTGGGGAAGGGTTAGTTAGCTCTGGCTTCTGAGGCTCCCTCCATCACACGGACCTTTCTCCTTTCACGAGGTCGGAAAGCACCAGGCCCTCTGAGTCCCTGTGAGATGGGATGCCATTCAAGCAAGGGCTCCGAAGTTGTAGAGGAGTCCCAGAAACCTGGAGATCACCCTGAGGGAGGAGAGCCTGGCCCTGAGGCAGGGGATGGTAAGGACACCTCAGTGAAGGAAGGAGCGGCTGAGCTGAAGAGCTGACCCTCTTTCTTGAGTGGACCCTCACCTCATCCCTGGAACAGCCTTCAGCCTGTGAGGTCTCATTCTGAGGAACTATCCTTGGAGGGGGGAGAGACCCCTGCTTGGGATATGACCTTCCTCAGGGCTTGCTCTCTGGCCTTGGGTGGATGAGGGTGAGGCTTTGATGTGATTCTGTTTCTCCAGGTCCAGCAAAGAGGACAAAAGATCACTTCATTCTTCTTGGGCCTTTCCCACAGCTGCTGGAAAGAGAGAAACATGTAGATTGACTTTCCTGATCCAGACTATATGCTTCTGACTGTGACTGTCTCTCACGGGATCTGCCTCCCTTTCCCAGAATTCTGGAGGCCCTGTACCTACAACAGCGATGGGAACTATGGATCTTGGTTTGGTCTTCATCTCTTTTCCCCCTTTTCAACAGCTGACTGAACAGCCAGCATGCCTGACAGGAAGCTTTTGCATTTGGCTCTCTCCATGTTGTTTGCATGAATAATTTAATATTTAACTTGCAGTATCATTAATGAATTATGGGAATAATCAGGATTGGACAGGATTCCGTGAATGGACGGCCATAGGGGCTTGGGCTCACAACAAGTAGAGTGTTGAGCCCTGGCAGGGGGCGGGGAGGAGAGATTCACGTTTCCGGTTATTAAATCTCTGGAAGGGTCCCCCTGTTAGCTTGTCTTCTGCTATCAAAAGTCTGTCAATTTGAGCCCTCTAGCATCTGAGCTGTCTGCATCTAGCCTTCAAAAATATTTTGCTGTTTACTAACAATGAGTCTGCCAGCCTTTCTTTTTTTCCCCTGAATGCGTTTTGTTTTTAATGCAACCCCAAAGCATTTTCCATTTGAAATCAAACAGACATGTTTGCAAATAAACGATGGGACACATCACATTTGAAAGGCGAGACTGGGGCTGTGTGATTGCAGGATTGTCAGAGAGAGGTGGGTGCCATTCCTTGAGCCTCCCCTTTGTGCCAGGCCTCACACTGAGTTTCTACAGGGGACTAACCAGCGTTCACCAGCATTGCCACCCCTATTTTATAGGTGAGAAAGTTTAGGAGCTTGCCTGAGTAGGGCTTAGAAGGGTGAGGGTGTGCGCTCGCACGCACGCATGCGTGCATATGTATTCTGGAACTCGCCCTCTTTCTGAGTGTTAGAATTACAGACAAGTGCCACCATGCCCATCGACAGAGACCAGACCTGAACCCCAGCTGTGTGACTTCAACTTACACAGAACCCTAATTAAAGACTACATAAACTATGATCTTTCTTGGGAATGAACTAAAGAAACGGAAGTCTAACATCTAAACACTATTTTTCCATTTTTTATAAATGCGCGTGTTGCACGGATGCATGTTTTTGCCGCTGGTACGTGTTTGGGTGAGCACAGCGGGCCCAAGTGCAAGTGGTAGGCCAAGTGTGATGTCAGGCTTCATCCTTGATCACTCTTCTACCCTATTTACTGAGGTAGGGTCTCTCAGTCAAACCCAGAGCTTGCTCTGGGATTCCCCTGTTTGCACCTTCCAAGGCTAGAACTACAGGCAGGCTGCCTGGTCCACCTGGACAAACACGGATTCTAGGGATCTGAACTTCCGTCTTATGTTTCTGTGCCATCCCCTCATTCTAAATTTTTACTGGGACCATTCAGACCCACTGGCCTGGGGAGAAGAGGGCTTCTAACTTCTTCCACTGGAGGGCCTGTTATTTTCACTCTGGTGGGACAGGGGGTGAGGTGAGAGGGAAAAAGGAGGGGAGATCTAGGTAGAAGCAGGAGAGATCAGGAGGAAGGGAGGGAGAGAACAAAAACTCCAAAACACTACTGGAAAACTACCCTTGGCCACAAAACTCTGAGAAAATGAGAGAATTTTTTTGCTTTGTTGTAAGTATATATTGTGTGTACATATATACACACTTGCATATATAATGCATATATGTGTATATGTTATATAAAATATATAATAATATAAATGTGTATATTATACAGATATATATTACAAGAAGGCAAAAATCCTATCACAGTCTATATTATTTATATATTATATTGATTTATGTATAATATATTTACTATTATATATGTAATATTTATATATTACATATTAAATATATGCTATATACCATTATAATATTATTATAATATTATCATATTCTATTATATGCATTACAAACACACACACATATATATAAAATATATTTTATTTATTTATTTTTTGGTTTTTCGAGACAAGGTTTCTCTGTGGCTTTGGAGCCTGTCCTGGAACTAGCTCTGTAGACCAGGCTGGTCTCTAACTCACAGAGATCCGCCTGCCTCTGCCTCCCGAGTGCTGGGATTAAAGGCGTGCGCCACCATCGCCCGGCTATAAAATATATTTTAAAGACAGGGTCTTGTTATATAGCTCAGATAAAATATATGTATTTTGAAGACAGGGTCTTGCTATATAGCTCAGGCTGCCCTCAAACTCGCGGTCCTCTACCTTAGTCTTCCAAGTGCTGGGACCACAGGCATAAGCCACTATGTACAACTTCAGTAGGATGCTTTTAAGGAGAAGGAAATCCAGAAGCAAAGCAGTTCAGCCTGAAACTGAACCTTGGGGCTTCATTTTGATTCGACAGAGCCTGTCCGCTCCCAAGAATGAAGATAGTAAGAAGAGTGCTGGGGACTGCTCGAGCCCCGCGGAGGTGCAGAGCTGGCTGCGGGCCAGGAAACCGGCCTCGGCTTGCGACTGGGAAGCAGGAGGGTTAATGCCTTTCTCCAGCGTACTGGGGACAGGCCAAGCCAGGGAACTGCTTCCAACTTTATTAAATGCGTGTTTACTTCTCTCCTCCCTCCTAATGGAAATTCACCGCGCAAACAGGACTGGGTCTTGTAGGAACCGTTCTCAAAGGCCTCACTCAGGACCCAGAGGGAAGAGTTCCCATCTGGCGGTGAGGCAGGGCGGGGCTTTTTTTTTTTTTTTTTTTTTTTTTTTTTGTAGCTCTCAAAGGGCCAGAGGAAGGAGCTCGGCTCCGGGTCCTTAGGCGGTTTTTCTTCCTACTGGGATGGAGCAAAATGCGCCTTCACTTAAATGCGAGAAGAGGATGCCTCACCCACCCCCAGCTGTGGCAGGCACGCTGCAATTTGCTGGGAAGCAGGGAAAGCACCTGGTTTCTTTTAAAGGACATTCTAACTGTTCCCATGGAGCCTGGCGACACTCATCTCTCCCGCAGAGGATCAGAAATGCTTCAGATGCCAGGGGCAAGTGTGGCTGTAGTCTCTTAAAGAGATTGGCACAGGCTGTCTCTGACCTGCAGCCGTTGTTCTAGCTCTTTCTGCAGACGGCTGCAAGAGGAGGGACTGTGTATATTAGTTAACATATCTGTCCTGTTTAATTGCCCTTCCTTCCACCAGAGCTTTTCTTATTTAAGTGTAGCTGTTGGGGCTGGAAGGCTGACTCCTGGGTCGAGTCTCGGAGCTCACAGAGCGGATCACAACCTCTAGTAGTTTTGGTTCCAGGGGATCTGATGCCCTCTTCTGGACTAAAAGGTCATTGCATAGCCTATGAGGGCATTGCAAGCACGCATATAGTATACGGGCATATATGCAGGCAGAAACGCCCATGTACATAAAATAAAATCTTATTTTATGTGTATGAGTAGTTTTCATACATGCTTGTATACCGTGTATGTGCCAGGTGCCTGTGGAGGCCGGAAGAAGGCATCAGATCCCCTGGAACTGGAGTTGCAGAAGGTTGTGAGTTGTCGGCGTGGGTGCCGGGAATTGGGACCAGGTTCTCTGGAAGAGCAGCCAGTGCTTTTGATCATTGAACGATCTCCCCAGCCCCTCATCATGCTTTCTTTAAGCAGAACCTGTCTTTTTGTTTTGGTTTTGAGACAGGGTCTCATGATGTAGTCCTGGAACTCACGATGTAGCTCAGGCTGACTTAAAACTCACTCTGCAGCCCAGGCTGGCCTCGGATTCACAGACATCGTCTGCTTCTACATCCTGGGCTTTGGGATTAAGGTGTGTGTCACAGCACCTGGCAAGTGCAAGAGGAACATGAACGTTAGAGCATTCCCAGAAAACAGGGTTTTCAGGTTAGAGGTGGGTGAACCCTTGCCCTCTTAGAGATGCATATGAACCCCATTTGAGGCTTTTTCAGGGAAGGCAAGCCTAGCCTTTAACCTGAAGGAGCCTTATCCCTGCTCTCCTGACCCTAGGGCTGCCCCAAGATACTCACCACAAAGAATGTTGCTAGCCTATAGGCTGGTCCTTTTTGGGGAGTAGGGGATTCGAGACAGGGTTTCTCTGTAGCTCCGGAGCCTATCCTGGAACTCCCGCTGTAGACCAGGCTGGCCTCGAACTCCCAGTATATTCAGGACTTGCCAACATAGGCTGTCCAGAGCAACTATAATGTACTTAGGTTCCACATGAAATATAAAAGGACATTAAGTCATTTCTGTCTGTTACATATTAAACAGGT
This sequence comes from Neodon shergylaensis, assembly GCA_025134845.1. Classification (NCBI taxonomy): domain Eukaryota; kingdom Metazoa; phylum Chordata; class Mammalia; order Rodentia; family Cricetidae; genus Neodon; species Neodon shergylaensis. Next base: position 4,553,635 of record JABTXL010002128.1, read on the forward strand.
TCCATTTCAATTCTGGGCTTTCCAGCATGCCAAAATTCCTTCCTGGGATTGGTAGTGTAGCTCAGTGGTAGAGTGTTTGCCTGAATGTAGTCCTGGATTTATTTCTTAGGAACACACCACACCACACACACACACGCGCGCGCACACGCACACACACACGCACACGCACACACACGCACACGCACACACACACACGTACACATACACACACATATGCACACACGCACACACACGCACGCACACACACGCACGCACTCACACGCACGCACACACACGCACGCACACACGCACGCACACGCACACACGCGCACGCACACGCACACACGCACACGTACATGCACACATACTTCTGCTTTAGTTCTTTCACACCCCAAACTACAAATGATCATCTTACCAAACCTCTCAGACTTTTATATTTTTCTTTTGAGATAAGATCTGGAGTTCCCTGAATAGTCTAGGTTGTCCTTGAACTCACAGAGATCTGCCTGCCTCTGCCTTCTGAGTACTGGGATTACAGGCATGTGCCACCACACCCAGTTCATGTTTTCTTTTTTATTTATTTATTTATTTATTTATTTATTTATTTATTTATTTATTTTTTGGTTTTTCGAGACAGGATTTCTCTGTGGTTTTGGAGCCTGTCCTGGAACTAGCTCTGTAGACCAGGCTGGTCTCGAACTCACAGAGATCCGCCTGCCTCTGCCTCCCGAGTGCTGGGATTAAAGGCGTGCGCCACCACCGCCCGGCTTCATGTTTTCTTTTTTAGTTTCCAGCCCCTGTATCTTTTCTATCCTCGCCCCTGTTCCTCTTGACTCTTTGTTAATTAGAATTGTTCACCTTGCCCTTAAAAATGTTTGTTTGGCTCGGTGTGCAGTTTTCTTAACAGAAGAAGTGTTCACGCACTAATCAAGTAAGACTTCTGATCTTTCTTCTTCTGTTCTGTAGGATCATTTTCATGACCCTATTATTTATTTATTTATTTATTTATTTATTTTTGGATTTTCGAGACAGGGTTTCTCCGTAGCTTTTGGTTCCTGTCCTGGAACTAGCTCTTGTAGACCAGGCTGGATGACCCTATTATTTTAAAAACAAAACAAAACACAGAACCCTAACCAACTAACAAAACAAGCAAATAAAGACTGGAACCTGTAGACAGAAGTTCCTGTCCTTCCCAATAACAGACACAGAGGCTTACCATTAATTATACATGTTAGACTGATAGCTCAGGCTTATTACTAACTAGTTCTTACAACTTAAATTAACCTATTTCTATTAATCTGTGTATTGCCATGTGACTCATGGCTTTACTTGTCCTCCATCATGTCTTGTTCTCTCTGTCTCCTGGTGACTCCACCGACTCTGTACTTCCTCCCAGCATTCCGAGTTTGTCCTGCCTATACTTTCTGTCTGGCTACCGGCCAAACAGTTCTTTATTAACCAATGATAGTATATATTCACAGTGTACAGAAAGATTATTTCATAGCAGGAACCAGACTAGTAAAGGAAGAACTCCCTTCCCCACATCCCCTCAACCAACCCTCACTGCCCTTGGGACTACTGGGGGTGTTCAGACATTAAAACATTTGTTTCTGTTACACAATTATACCACTACTTTTGGTCCAAGATTTCTTTTTCTTTTCTGTTTGATTCACAGGCTAGAATCTCTAGGTCTAGTTTAATTATTCTTTTCTTTTCTATTCTTTTTTTTTCTTTTTTTGTAGTCGTTTAAATGAGAAACGTCTCCTGTAGTCTCAGGCATTAGAGCACTTAGTCTGTGGTTGGTGGTGCGCACTGTTTGAAGTGCTGGGAGGATTGGGAGGTGTGGTCTTCTGGAGGAAGTGCTCCCCTAGAGGCGGGCTTTGAGACTTCATAGCCTCACCACACTTCCAGTCCACTTTTTCTGCTTTGTGCTCACTGTTAATGATGTGACTCAGTTTCCCCGCTGCCTGCTGGTATACTGTCCTCTTAATGACACACTCACAGGGCTGGAGAGATGGCTCAGTGATGAGCTACTTTCTTCTTTTGCAGAGGACCACATGGTGTCTTGGGACCATTCACAGTGACAATACCAGACGCCCTCTTCTGGATTTCTGTGGGCACCAGGTATGCATGTGGTACACATGCATATATACACTCAAAACACTCGTTTACCTAAAATGCAAATATATATATATATCTGTAAAACAATACATTTAATATAGTTTCCTCCTCACTCACAAAGGGATGGACTCTTATCGCTCTCCCTCTGGAAACATAAGCCCTCCCCCCAAACTCTTCTTCAGTAAGCCTTGACTAAGGGGACCTGAGATCTGTGGGGTATTCCCTCTGGATTAGGCACAGACCACACCTAAATCCCAACTTCCAAACACAAACCAAATGCCAAGAAACCTTTATTAAGTAAGGGAAAGAGACAAGGTGGCTGAATCTGAATTGGGTAGAAACAGCAGCAAATAGCTTTGCAAGTATCAATAATAGGAGGGAAAAGGGACTTAGAAAGAGGCAGGATGTGTTGGTAAATTCCGATTGGCTGTTTTAATTAGATTAGTCAAATTAATTTAATTAATTGATTAGTGAAAACAGTGAATTTTGATTGCTGGACTTTGATGTTTTGATGGTTGGACCTTGGCGGTCAGTCTCAGGAATGAGTCAATGGCTAAATAAGGGGAGAGACCTCAGTAGCTAGCTTTAGGAACGCAATCTAATGGTTTAGTGGGGAGCAAGGGGGTGTGGGGGATGGGGAAGAAAGGTAGAAGGCAAAGCCTGTCAGTGCCATGTTTGCCGGGTTTGCGCCTGCTAGAGCCCTTCATTGACCACGGCATTTTACCACAGCACTTGAAGAATAGCTAATGCAGTAGTCCGAATACACACATCACATATATTTTCTCTCACGCTTTCTCTCCCTCCCTCCCTTCAATGATTAAAAAAAAAATCCCAAAACAAAGCCCAAACCAACCTCCTGTCATCATGGAAATGAAGGAAATTTCTATGACAGTCTGATTAGAAAAAAATATTTAGAGGACCTGGACCAATCTTCAGTTTATTATTCTGATTACAGCCTGCTTTAAAAACACTAATTATAATTTGGTTATCTGTTTGAAAGTTGACAAAATAATTGTCTTCAAATATTTGAATCAGGCACCTATGGAAATACATTAGGTTTAATATACAACATCTCTGAGTTGAAACCCAAAAATAATGAGTAGAAAGATACACAAAGGCAGATTTCAATTAAATATGAAGAACTTTCTAAATATTTAAAGATATTTAATAATGAAAACTATTTTGAGAAGCAGCAAGTTTCTTATTTTGACTACATTTAAGTATTTGAGAATACATGAGGGTTTTTCTTCTCTCTCTTTTCTTTTCTTTTCTTTCTTTTTTTTTTTTTTGGCCAGAGTAGTGTGGACTTATTCTATTTATTAAGAGAGAGGACTGGCTAGATTGGAAGTTGGGCAGACTAATGCTTAAGAACCAATATTCATTGTGGGTCCCTGTCTCTGTCTCCCGAAATCTCAAGGTCCAAATCAGGAGCAGAAGGAGAGAGAGCACGAGCAAGGAACTCAGGACCGTGAGGGGTGCACCCACACACTGAGACAATGGGGATGTTCTATTGGGAACTCACCAAGGCCAGCTGGCCTGGGTCTGAAAAAGCCTGGGTTTCGCTGAACATAGCGGACAATGAGGACTACTGAGAACTCAAGAACAATGACAATGGGTTTTTGATCCTACTGCACATACTGGCTTTGGGGGAGCCTAGGCAGTTTGGATGCTCACCTTACTAGACCTGGATGGAGGTGGGTGGTCCTTGGACTTCCCACAGGGCAGGGAACCCTGATTGCTCTTAGGGCTGACGAGGGAGGGGGACTTGATTGGGGGAGGGGGAGGGAAATGGGAGGCGGCGAAGGGGAAGAGACAGAAATCTTTAATAAAAAAAAAAGAACCAATATTCATGGGGCTGGAGAGATGGCTCAGAGGTTAAGAGCATTGCCTGCTCTTCCAAAGGTCCTGAGTTCAATTCCCGTCAACCACGTGGTGGCTCACAACCATCTGTAAAGAGGTCTGGTGCCCATTTCTGGCCTGCAGACATGCACACAGACAGAATATTGTATACATCATATATATATATAATAATGAACCAACAATATTCATTTGGGAGGTTGTGGCACATGCCTTTAATCCTAGTACTCAGGAGGCTGAGGCAGGTGGATGTCTGTGAGTTTGAGACCCAGCCTGGTCTATACAGTGAGTTCTAGAACATCCTGTGTTACACAGAGAAATCTGTCTTGAAAAACCAAAACCAAAACAAAACAAAAAAGAACCTATATTCAAACTATGGCTTGGTTCTTTGTAGAGGAGGATATAAGAATTTTTGTCTATTCTCCATGGCTCTTAGCAGACACTTCTCTATTACAAAAGACAGATTAACAGAAAAACCAAGAAGCTTACTAACAACAATCCCTCCTGCACGCATGGAAAGACACTCAAGGAAGTCTTCAAGAGTGAAATCCTACAGCAAATATCAAAGGGATAGTGTAAACTTCAGGGCTGAAGGCCTTTGTTTGTTGGAGCAGAAGGAAGGGTGTGGAGAAAGGCTGGCTGCGGGAGACAGGAAAAGAGGACTGACAGAGCAAAGTCTGCTGGGTGGATTTAAGCCAAGTGTTCTTTATTGCTGAGTCTGTGCGGAACAACCCTCCCTTCTTCCTGGTGCAGAAATGAAGAGCCCTCACCCATGCAGACTTCCTTTATGCCATAATCTGTGGTCGTCTCTCACAGTAGGGGAGCTTCTGCCCTTGTTTTCAGAGCTGTCTGCTGTTTCCGCAAATGACGCTCATGTCAAACGGGCACACTTAGAGTAGCATCCTGTGGCCTCCTTTTGTTGGGCTCCAGGCTGCTATGTCCTGAGCTCTGTCACTACTTATTATCTTTATTGCTTTAGAGAAAGCTTTTGATATTGAGATTCCTTTTATTGTTTTATTAAAAAAATAAAACTCATGAATAAATACTAGGGAATAAACCTGAGCGATCCACAGAGTGATCAAGACATGATCCTGGCCCTCTCCGCTTCCTGAATCAAAAAAGCCTCACAACTCCTCAACCTTCCTTTTCCTTCTCTGTGTGTCCTTCTGCTTCCCCTGAGTCCTCCAGGAAACTCATTGGTTCACGCTGGCCAGATGAATGTGGATGTTGTTCTCTGAACTGAGGTCAGACTTTATTGGTGGTCTTTGAACATCGATACACAAACAGATCTCACCCAACATTTCATCCTTTTTATCTAAATAAAAAGGAAGGGTATTAACTCTAACATAGTAAAACCCTATACAATAAAAACAATTATCAGGTATTACCTAAATGAAAGGAAATATATAACTTTAACAAGTGAAACTATCAAGTAAGAATTCCATTCACAATTTCCATTTGAATTTGGCAAATTCAGAGAAAATACTCTATTATCTATCCTTTTTTTGATGAGTCCAAATTTTGTACCTCATCTACTTTCTAGCATGACTAAGGAAAACTATAACTAACTATCTAGTCTTCAACCTCATCAAAGACCTGAGAAGGATATAATTATACCTGAGTAAACAGTAAATGCAGAATAAGCAACTTCCAAAGTGATGAGAAATGATAGAAACAGCTGGCTGCCTGGATAGTCACCCCAGGTGTCTCTGTAACATTGGGGCATCCATCTTCGGCCTACAGCCCTAGATATCTGACAGACTTTTCTGTGTAGCAGGAATTTTGAAGGACTGTCCCATCTTGTCTTGGCAAGGTTTTGTAGTCACTCTCTTTTGTGTCCTGCTCGTCCAGTTTGGACAGCGTACTGTCAGCAATTGAGGCAAGAGCATTTTCTTGCCCAGTGGCTAACTTTGTCACAAAGAAAGTAAACTCCAAATGGAGGTTCTTTGATGTCTGTCATCCTCTCTTGGAGTAAATTGGTGCTGCCAGGAGCAGACATGCCTCACCGTCATGAAAAGTCCTATGTTATTAAAAACATCTTAAATGCCATATTCTGTAAGTCTCTGAGGTATTTGAAGACCATCTATCTATTCAAAATACATCTCTGATTGACCTTGAAAATACACCTAACATGATTACAAGGTTTTTTTTTTTTTTTTCGAGATAGGGTTTCTCTGTAGCTTTTGGTTCCTGTCCTGGAACTAGCTCTTGTAGACCAGGCTGGCCTCGAACTCACAGAGATCCGCCTGCCTCTGCCTCCCGAGTGCTGGGATTAAAGGCGTGCGCCACCACCGCCCGGCATGACTATAAGTTTGATTGTTATAGATGACTAACTACTAATCTGTATTTCTTTATTGTCCTTTCAGTGAAGGTTTCTTTTGGGCCTTGTATAATTTTAGTAAATCACTTATTCCTTTTTCCTGATTCTTTAACACTATATCAAATATTCAAAGCTACTATATGGCAGAGAGCCAAGGCATGATCATCAAATGTAATCTGTCTTTACAAATCAGCCTATTGGCCTTTAACGAGAAGCTGTTTTTAGGAAATTTCAATATTTTTTAGCCCTACTTATGTTGTTTTATTATCCTAGATTCCTCCCTCCACCATGTTTTCCATTGTAACTGAGGACCAGCTTCCAATATTGCTATAGCTAAATTAGTCTTGTGGAATAATTCTGTTCCAAGTTGCCCATAAATTTAACATCTACTTCACAAAAGGTGAATGCGTACCATATGAAACTATTGCTTCCTTAAATCTCTTCAAATTTAACACTTTTACTGGGTTCCAGTTAACTTATGAATAGCCTTGAGGGTACCATATCATCTAGTGCTCATTCTTGAATGGTAACTGGATATATTTAGGTTGGTTTTCTAATAACCTTGGGACACTCCTCTTCAGTTTCATAATGCAATGGTGTGGTAGGTTCTGCTCTAAATGCCCCTGTCTGTGTGTGAATATTTTTCTTAATTTCATCAATAGGTCTTTCTAAGACTTGTATTTTATCAGTTTTTTTTCATATTTGGCACTGATATCAAACCACTTTTTAAAAGACAAAACATGAATTTACCAAACTGATAATGATCATAACTGACATTATGTCAATCACAACTAAGTTGATTATCCTTTTATTTATTTTTTTTTCATTTTCAAACCATCCATTGTGGAACCATGCAGAGACGTAGCTCCCTTCACGACAATATTGTTTTTCATCTCACCTTAAGAATTCCCAGGTGTCTCACTAGATCCGCTGAAGATGACAGCAAAGGGTGAAGCTGCCTGCTGCTATACTGCATGGCAGGGCAGGGGTTACCAGCGGTGTGTAACCTAGCTGAGTGCAGCTGCAGTAGCTTGTAAGTAGCTGGGGGCTGAGAATGTGTGGAGATGGCAGCAGCAGCTAAAGCCTGAGTGGGCGTTGAGGTGGCTGGTCTGGTGTGGGGAAGACTGGATGGATGGTTTCTATATGCCTTCCCCTTTTCATTTTATTTCTTTGATCTTGCTGCTTAAGGACTCTGAGAACTTACCTCTTCAGTTAGTCAAAGCGCTTTATTGTTTTCCTTCCTGTCTGCCTTTTTTTTTAATTAAAAAAAAATTTAAATTAACTTTTTATAAAAGACAGGTCTTACTTTGTACCATAGGCTAGGTTGGAACTTACCATCCTTTTGCGCCAGCTTCCAGAGTTCTGGGATCACAGAAGCATTGTTCCTGTCTCAAAGGCCCTGAATGTCAATGTCTCTGGGCTTGTAGTGGGGAAGTGCTTCCTGTGGTTCAACTATCCAATGAACGAATGAGACACCAAGATGGAACATTTTCTTTCTTCTGACCTGGATGGTTCTATGGAGATGTCCCAGGGGTGTGGGGATTCTCGGTTCCATTCTTCTGAAGGGTCCCAAAAGGCATTTGCGGTCTGTTCTGTGATGTCAGGAGAAGGTTACTTGGGCAAGGCTACAAGAGCAGGTCAGAAGTGGAATCTTCAGCAGATGCACACCTATAATCCTACCATGTGGGACAACTTAAGGTAGGAAGATCATGAACTTGAGGCTAGAAAGACCCTGTCTCAAATCAAAGCAAAGCAAAACAAGAGAAACATACAGAATCCCCAGAGATCTGGAAATCATTGAGTCAAGAGGAACAAGGAGTTCACTGCCCCATGTGTGGTCAGCTCTCAGAATGAACTGGTTAAGCCCCGGTTGGATTTTCACCAGGCAGGCAGTGGTAGTCAGGGTCCTATCCAGAGCCTAGTGGATGAGCTATAATTTAAATTCTATAAAGAAAAAAAAAGCCTGAATTTGTGCCTGATCCCTAAGAGCTCAATATGTATGTATCTATATGAGGATGTGTGTGTTTTGGAAACAGGGTCTCCAGCTCAGGATTTCTTGTATATCCAAAGATGATCTTGAACTTCTGATTTTCCTACCTCTGTCTCCCAAGTGCAGAGATTCCAGGCATCTGCCATCACGTCTGGAATATTTATTGTATAAATGAGTACAGTGATCAGTCTCTCATGGCACATTACCCTGAATTTGCTCATAATCACACTCACACTTTTCTTATTTTCCACCCCCTGCAATCTGTTCCGCTATTCCCGGCCACAGGCACTGACTCCACCACCCATCTGTTTATTCAAACAAAAATCTAAAAACATCCCTGACTTCCCCCTCTTCTCTCCAAGTCCCCAAAGCCACCACCCTCTCCAGTCTGGCTCCAGCTCCTCTTTTTCTGCTACTGTCATAGCGGCCAAGGCACCCCCAGCTCGCACGGGAACTGTGTTACTAATGGCTTCCATCTGATCTCCTCTGGTATGGTCCTGCTTCAACCCCTCTCCCACCTGCTGATAGCGGAACCTTTTCAAAACAGAAGTCTCATCTCAAAAGACAACAAAACAGAAACCAAGATCACCGTTCTTTGGCGCCACCTGGAGGACATAATGTGACATAGGAAAGTTATGGTAAGCAGGAGAGAGGTGTGTGTGTGTGTGTGTGTGTGTGTGTGTGTGTGGTGGGGAGGGTATGAGATGGCCCTGGCTCCCGCCAGGTGCAGGGTAGGAGAACTGGAAGGCTGTGGGGTTTTTGGTTTCCTCTTGGCTGGATATTGGGTTGTATACCTATCTTCCTGCCTTCCGTGGGATCTGAGGAACTCCAGCACCGGGCAGGGCGGGGGAGAGGGAAGCACTCTGCTTCAGAACTGCTGCCACCTAGTGGACGTAACATCCGCCTGCACGTTTGGATAGCCGACTTAGGAGCTCAGTCACTAGAGGGAGGAAAAGAAGCTTTCTTAGGTCTCCAGATGACTCTGAGAAGGGCCTGCCTTACTGGCCACTGGAATCACCTGGGAGGACCTAAACAACACAGATTCTGGCCCTCGAGATCCAGCTTCCTGGGCTTTTGACCAGGTGATCCCAATGGGTAGCCAGGATTTACAACTGGAAGGAAGGAAGGAAGGAAGGAAGTGAAGGAAGGGAGGGAGGGAGGGAGGGAGGGAAGGAGAGAGAGAGTGAAGAAGGAATGAAAGGAAGAGGGAAGGAGGGAGGCTAGGAAGGGAGAGAGGCAAGAGAGAAGAAAGGAAGAGCGATTCACCTTAATGAAGACTGAAAGTCTAATGTGTTCGGCAGGATCACTTGAGGACCATCCTGTGGTCCTTCAGTCTGTACTGCCACCACCCTGGATTCCTGGGTTTGACATCCAGCCCCACAGCCCTGTGCTCCCTTCTGTAAACCCACCTTACTCTCCCTGGACACAGAGGTCTTGACTTGTTAGCTCTTGTTAGCTTGTTGCCACCATAACTCTTGTCTTTCATTCTTTTTTTTTGTTTGTTTTTGTTTTTGGAGACAGGGTTTCTTTGTGGTTTTGGAGCCTGTCCTGGAACTAGCTCTGTAGACCAGGCTGGTCTCGAACTCACAGAGATCCGCCTGCCTCTGGCTCCCGAGTGCTGGGATTAAAGGCGTGCGCCACCACCGCCCGGCTTGTCTTTCATTCTTCCTATTCCACCCTCACTTTTCCCAGGGATGCCTTTCAGACCTCTCTGGGATATTCCCTGTATCCTTTGCAGCACTATCAGCTGCATTGTACATTTGACTATAAATTCATTATCAGTCTCTCTAGCTAGGGATTTATGAAGACAAAAGCTGTATTTTTTTTTATTACTTAAGATGGAAAACACACACACATACACAGACACACTTAAAAACAGGTTCTCATACTAGCTCCCAGGCTAGCTTGGAACTGACTATGCAGATCAATCTGGCCTTGAACTTGAGATTTTCCTGACGAGGCCTATCTTACGGGAATAGGCATCCAAAAAATATCCAGTAGATGAATGCACATGAAAATTTATCGTTATTGTGTTGGGGATCAAACTGGGATTTGTATATGCTGGATAAGTGCTCTACCACTTAACTATAAGGCCAGCCTTAAGGTATTTTAAATTTACATACAGAAATAGATATACAATGTACACAAAAAGCTAGATGAATTTCCACCAAGCACTGGATGTACTTGCAAGAAATTTCTTTCCAGATTTTGGATTTTAAAACCCCCGGCAGCAAAATAGCGTCCAAAGATCAACATAGGGAGTGAGCACTAGAGGGCAGGAGAGGCAAAGAAATGTAGGCCAGCCTGCCAGTCACCAGTCCAGAGCAGTGGGCTCCCTGCAGATTCTCAGAGGGAGATTGAGGTGAGTTCCAAAGCCATCCAGAAACCTCTAGAATCCAAAGATGTCTCCCTTGGAGTCCCTGGAAGGAAGGGAGATGACTTATTATCACCTTCCTTAGCTGTGCTGAGCAGCATGGACAGGACCGGATGCAAAGGAGACAGTTACCCAAGAAGTTACACGTGGGTCTCAAGAGCAGGTCTAAGCAGATCTAGAGCTAGCTATAGTCTGGTCATTTTGTGTCTGAAACGGGGAGTCGCCTGCATCTCGCCTGTGTCTGTTGTGCTCAGTGTCACCGCCCCCTCCGAATCCGGGCACTGGGGAACAATCTCAGGGTACTGTGTGTGCTAGGCAAACACTCTGCTACTTGGCCATTTAGCTTTTGTTGTTGCTGTTTTTCGAGACAGGGTTTCTCTGTAGCTTTGGAGCCTGTCCTGGAACTAGCTCTTGTAGACCAGGATGGCTTCACTGAGATCACTGTGTAGACCAGGCTGGTCTCAAACTCATAGAGATTCTCCTGCCTCTGCCTCCCGAGTGCTGGGATTAAAGGTGTGGCTACCATGCTTGGCTACTCATCTTTCTCATTGGGTACTGCAGACATAACACACTCCATTTGTTCTAGATTAAAGGACTTTGGAGTTGATACATTTGTATTAGTTTGTTTGCTTACAAAGTATGTCCCTGGGAAAGTCACTTAACCTCTGAGCCTTGGTTTCCATGTCTGTACAATGGGTTTACACCACCTTCTCTGATTAGCCCTTTAGGAAGAAGGCGAAAGCTCTTTGCAACCTCTAAGGCGCTTTTGTATCTGTTCTCTGTCTCATTGTGCACCAAAGCAATGCAGTGCTCGAACAACCTCCAGATGTGAGCCGGGCCCATCAGGCCTATAAACCCTGCACCAGGAGACTAAAGCTCGAAGATCAAGAGTCTGAGTCCAGCCTGGGCCATGGAGCAGGACAATGTTTCAACCCCACACCCCCACCCAGCTGCTACAGGAATTAAAACAAACAAGCAGACCAATAAACCTGTAGGTGTCTGGTGTAGCCTTGGCGGCATGTTAAACATGCCCTGTAGCTGAGTGTGGTGGGACACAGCAGTACTCCAGCACTTGGGAAGGAGATGCAGGAGAATTGCCGGTTCTGGGCTAGCCTGGACTACACAATGAGACATAGCTCAAGAGGGGGGTAAGCGGGGAGGGATAGAAGAAAAGCTCCGCACATTCTACAGATTACATCCCTGCAAGTGCTGAGTTCAGAATCTTATATAGGGCCCGATGGTGCTGTTATGTGGCAAGACTTTTCCCAGGGAGACCAAACACACACATCTATTCTCCCCAGAGAGGGACCCATAATAGACCAAAGAAAGGGTACCACCAAAGTCGAGTCTGGTGAAACAATGATTTTTCTGGGGTTGCTTACAGGAGTATGGATGAGGGGTTGCTTAGAGCAGCAGGAACGACTCAAAAACAATAGCTATATCACCAAAGCCCACCCCAGTGTGGGTGACAGCTCACAAAAGCTAAACCTGGAGCCACTGCACAGCCTGAAGCCAGCTCAACATACCCGGCAGTGCCTTTTCCAAGCGACTCGGGTGGTCTAAGCCTCTTCCCCACAGCTCTGCTGCTTTCTGCTTTTTCCAGGCAGCTGGTGTTGTCTGAGAGAGACTCTGAGCAGCTTTATGGCTTATTCTGGGAAGGCCTAGTGAATCTGGTCAGTTTCAGGGACTTCCTAAAGCTATTTTGAGTTGTTTACCCGCCTGTTTAAAGAACTTCTTTTCTGGATGGAATGTTTTGATCTTAGAGCAAACAGTTACACAAGGTGCAGGCCTTTAATCCTAGCAGCTGGGATGCAGATGCAGACAGACGTCTCTGAGTTTGAGGCTATCCTGCTCTACCTAGTGAGTTTGAAACCTGGCAGAGTTACTAGTGAGACCCCGTCTTAAAAAAGTCTGAGTGCCATTCCCATTTAATTGTTTTCCTCTGCTGGGTATGGGATCTAGTGTCTTGTGCATGTCAAGACAAGGTGCTGTACCCCTGAGCTGCATGGTGGGCTCCCAAGGCAGTATTTTTATTATCTGAGCTAAGAGAAAGTCTGCAGAGCTGAGGTCCCAATTCCTGCACACCAGGCCTAGTCTCCCTGGTTATTTTCGGTAGAAGCAAGTGTACCTTAAAGGATTCAGTTACGTCAGGGCCCACGTGTTGGAATTTGGACACATCCTGAGGCCAGTGACCATGAGCAGGGAATGGAATAACAGAGGAGGGAAAGCACCTGAGACCCAAGGTTCAAATTCTGGGCATGCCTGTGGAGGGGACACCTGCAGGGGACAGTCACACTGGTGGTGGCAAGTTCTGGCTCTTTTTGTACTGAAGGGAGAGGTCCCAAGAACCCCACTGACTTCTCCTTTCTAATGAGCTGGCTCAGAAGAGCGTGGTTTCTGCCCATGAAAACACAGATTAAGCAAAAATCAATTCCAGTTTAAATGTGTTCCACCCTTTTCATATTACAGTCGTAGAGCTAATGGATCCTTATTATGACCCGCTATAGAGCTAAGGCGTCATGAAAGCGCCAAAAAGTGCTTCTCTGAAATAGATTTGTGCCAGAGACTAGGTTCTTCTTTTAGTGGGTTGTTTCTCGGGGGTAAAAACAAACAAACAAAACTCTTTTTGGATGTGGTCACACTGTTACACTGTGTAGCTGGGCTGGCTTGGAATTCGTCATGTGGTTCAAGCTGGTCTCTAATGTATAGTAGTCCTTCTGACTCTGACTTTTTTTTTTCTTCTAGAGACAGGGTTTCTCTGGGTAGCTCTGGCTGTCCTGGACCTCACAATGTAGACCAGGCTGGCCTACAAACTCACAGAGATCCACCTGCCTATGTCTCCTGAGTGCTGGATTAAATCTGTGAACCACCGCACCTGGTTTACCTCTGATTCTCTCCCCCCCCCCCCCCGCCCCCAGACAGCGTTTCCCTGTGTTCCTTTGGAGTCTGTTCTGGAACTAGCTCTTGTAGACCAGCTTGGCCTCGAACTCACAGAGATCCTCCTGCCTCTGCCTCCCAAGTGCTGGGATTAAAGGCTATATTTCTTAAGTGCTGGGAATACATCATCACTCCTGGCTAGAGGTAGATATTTTGTTTATTTGAGACAGAGTCTTGCTACCTAGTCCTGGCCTGGGACTCACAGGAATCCTCCTGCCTCCTGAGTGCTGGGATTACAGGTGTGAGCCACTGTGCCTTGGTAGAAGTGGACCTTTTTAAACATGTATGTTTGAAAGAGAAAGAGAGAGAACAACAAAGCCCTCGATTTTGCAAAAGAAGATCCATCTATAGAGCCTACAGGTTCCTATCAAACAGCGGTTAAAGAGGTGAGTAGCCTTGGGAGTTCAGTGATTTATCTCCAGACAAGTTTTCATTCATTAATTTCTTTCGCTTACTTTTGAAGAGTGTGTGGGCCTATTATATAACAGGATTAAAGAGAGATTTACTTATTTTTATTTTATGAGTATGGGTGAGCGCCTGCCTGTACAGATGTGCACCACATGTGTGCACAGTGAGAGTCTGAAGAGGCCATGGGATCCCCTGGAACTGGCGTTACAGACTCGCCAGCTGTCATGAGGTGCTGGGAATCAAATCCAGGCCCGCTTCAAGAGCCACCCAGTTCTTTTAACTGCTGAGCCATATCTCTAGCCCCATAAATATATATTTGTCTCTGTGTGTGTAGTCCAGTGGTCCAGCAGGAGGAAACTAAGTTGTCATGGAGATTATAGGTTGTCCATCTCCCACTGCAGTAATTTAAAAAATAACTATGAAATTCTACTTGTGGCAAATGCTTTCTCCTCCTGGACAGCAGCAAATCTTGTTCTGAGGAAGGCCTTGTGTGAGCTGAGGTCTCAAGGATGGGGGTGAGCGTGGCACAGTATGTGCTTCGCATGCACGTACCCCGAGTTCCGTCTCTGGTAACAACCCCATCCCCAAATTCTTGAGGATGAGTAGGGATTAGTCAGGATGAGGCATCAGCGGGTGAAGGGGCCCTTGGGAACTCAGTGAGAGACCAGCATGGCTGTGGCATGAGGCTGGAGAAGTGGTCATGGGGTCTCATGATGCTGAGATTGACCTCATGATTTCATGCTCGCTATGAAAGTGCTCTACCCTGACTGCCACACTGACTCTGTTAGGCCACAATTTGTAGTGTGAAGGATGATGGCAGTGAGGAGTGAGCATTCGGGTCACACTGAGGCTAGACTAGTGAGGAGGGTATTGGGTCTCTCACCAGGTGCTTTAAGATTCTGTTACTAGCCGGGCGATGGTGGCGCACGCCTTTAATCCCAGCACTCGGGAGGCAGAGGCAGGCGGATCTCTGTGAGTTCGAGACCAGCCTGGTCTACAGAGCTAGTTCCAGGACAGGCTCCAAAGCCACAGAGAAACCCTGTCTCGAAAAACCAAAAAAAAAAAAAAAAAAAAGATTCTGTTACTGCAATGAAACACCTGAGATAATTATCAAGAGAAAGATATATGGCTTATAGTTTTGAAGTTTCCAGTCTGGGATTGGGTGGTTCCAGTGTTTTGGAAGTCTGATGGGGGTGCCAGATTACAACAGTGGGGAGTTGCATGGTTGACTTTATGGCCAGGAGGCAGAGAAGGACCACACACACACACAGAGAGAGAGAAACACAGACACACACACAGAACACAGAGAAGAGAGACAGAGACAAAGAGACAGTTCAGTTCTCATCCCCTTCAGGACAGTTCTCATCCCCTTCAGGACATGTGCCCAGTCATATGAATCCTACCATGAGACTCTGCCCTCCTAAAGGACCACAGTGCCTCTCGACACTGGAGACCAAGTTTTTTTTTTTGTTTTTTGTTTTTGTTTTTCAAGACAGGGTTTCTCTGTGGCTTTGGAGCCTGTCCTGGAACTAGCTCTGTAGACCAGGCTGGTCTCGAACTCACAGAGATCTGCCTGCCTCTGCCTCCTGAGTGCTGGGATTAAAGGCGTGCGCCACCATCGCCCGGCCTTTTTTTTTCTTTGTTTTTCGAGACAGGGTTTCTCTGTGGCTTTGGAGACTGTCCTGGAACTAGCTCTTGTAGACCAGGCTGGTCTTGAACTCACAGAGATCTGCCTACCTCTGCCTCCCAAGTGCTGGGATTAAAGGCGTGTGCCACCACCGCCCGGCTGGAGACCAAGTTTTTAACACATGGAACTTTGTGGCTGTTCGATACTCAGCTGTAAGAGCAGACGATGGGGACTTAAAGGCAGGCCAGATCACTCCTTGGAGCAGCCAGCTTTTCTCAAGAACAGGTGGTATGTGTGTCCTCTGGGGACTGAGGCCATCCACTTGGAACCAGGTCCACCCCGATTTTATCACAGAAACTCAGAGGCTGCCCAGCAAGATGCCGAGGAGACTGCATCTTCTATGATGTTATTTGCTTTTATAGTTAAAAACATTCTCATAGATTTCCCGAAAACTTTTGGAACACACACACAGATAAGCCAGAATAGTCAAGAAGGGCATTCCTCACCACCCCCATAAAAAGTATACTGTTTACTTATTCAGAATGATCTACTAGGGAATACTAGCTGAAAAATTAGGGAATGATGCAACTGGTTGGACTTTAATATTTAATTCAGATGATGCCACTTGGGTCGACTAGGTAGTTCTAGGTATTGTGAGACATGGAGGGAAATAGTTTAGTGTAGAATTCACTTCAATCATTACCATATATATTTACCCAGCTATTTATTCCTCTTTCACCAACCCAGTTCTCAGCTAACACTTATCTCCTGTGCGATTAACCAAATGACATTCTTGGCTCCTGTTTTATTTATTTATTTTTTATTATTTAATTCTTTTAACTTTCATGGATTCTTTGTGGATCTCACATCACGCATCTGGATCCCACTCATCTCCCTGTCCCCTCGCATCTGCCCTCTGCCCATATAACCTCCCCCCAAAACAAAACAAAATTGAAAAAGAAAACCAAAAATCAAACCCAACAAACTACAGCAAAACAAAATACCAAAAGACCAAAAACCAAACCAAACCAAAACCACCAAAAGAAAAAGAAAAAGAAAAAAAAGGTGTGGGGGACAATCTCATCGTGGAAGCTGTAGTGTGGCCTGGTCACCCAGTTTTTACCCTTTGTCCATTCGTCTTTACTTGCAAGTGTTCATTGCCTTGAGTCATTCATTGGCCTGGCCTGAGGCCTCTGGCTTCTGCTGCACTATTGATAATGGGCTCTCACGGGGCTCCTCTTGGCTATCCTGTTGTTGTCCTGTGTCATGGAGATCCTGTGGTTTTGGATCTGTACGTTCATCCCCTTCATGTGCTCCAACAGTTTGTAGATGAGGTGGATGTTGGGGTGGGCTAACTCATGGCCCTGGTTCTGGGCCTGGGTGTTAGCTGGGTTGGTCAGCCCGCCGGCTTTTCCTCACTGCTTGGGTGAGCTCTCCAGTACTGCCTCTGCTAGCTCACCCAAGGCAGCAGGTGGCAAGGAGCAGGGCCAGCTCTCTTGCTCTCAGCCCCTTGGGTCAGGCTTACCTGGGCAAGGCTAGTTCTCTTACTCTCATGAACCCAGGGCCAGTTCTCTCACCTGCTATAGGCAGCAAGGGGCATTGGGGTACAGCATGGGGAGGAAGGCATCTTTCCCTCACCCATGCCACCACACTTAGAGGGGCTAGGTGGGATCAGTGTCGCTGCTTTCGTACCCTCAGGGCTGGCTCACCTGTCTCTGTGACAGTGACAGCAAGGTCGGCAGACAGGGTGCAGCTGGCTCTTGTTTTAAATGTGGTTTGTTTTCAGTTGTTTTGGAGATCAAGTTTTGCTTACGTAGCTCAGACTGGTCTCAAACTCACAATTCTCTGCCTTTACCTCCAAAGTGCTGAGATTATAGCCATGGCCCGCCATGCCTGGATCCACACACTCCTGTCTCCCTCTCTCTGCATCTTTCTGCCATTCCCTGACAGCCCCCTCCAAACAGGGTCTCAGGTATCACAGCCTGGTCTTGAACTTCTGACATAGCTGAGGTTGACCTTGACTTCCCCCGATCCTACTGCTGCCGCTTCCTGTGCTGCAGTGATAGATGGGCCCACAACACCGGGCTCTAGAACTCTCTCAAGTCCTCTCTTTGCCTGTTTGTAGGGGCCTCTGGGTGACAAAGAAGTCGAGCAGCCATCATCTTCTGGTACCCGCCCTCTGATTTTCTACCGTAAATGCAGGCTCTACTTCCCTGCCTCGGCTGCTTAACTACGGCTTAGTGGACAGCAGGAATAAACTACAGCGATGCCACAGCTCTGCCTCTTCTCACAATGGCCAGAAGTCGGTGGATAAGCAACAGGGTTCTGAGCGCGTCTCCAAGTAAGAATTTGCTATTGGTGACAGTGGGGATAAAAAAAGAAAAAGAAGCCGGGCGGTGGTGGCACACGCCTTTAATCCCAGCACTTGGGAGGCAGAGGCAGGTGGATCTCTGTGAGTTCGAGACCAGCCTGGTCTACGAGAGCTAGTTCCAGGACAGGCTCCAAAACCACAGAAAAACCCTGTCTTGAAAAAACCAAAAAAAAAAAAAAAACACCAAAAAAAAGAAAAAGAAAAGAAAAAACCTCCCTCTTTCCTATGTCTGCCCTGCAGTAAGGCTGACGCAACAGAAATGGAAACAATTGGTGCAGGCATAAAATTCTGTATTAGATGGAAACTTGTGAAATAGAAAAATGGATTTCTTGGGGGGAAACTGTAACTTGCTTTGTAATACTGTTTTTTATGAAAAGCATTCTGCTGATATTATGGTCATTAAAAGTAGCAAGGACGTTTTTATTTTGAGGGGCATGGAGGCTCTTGCTGGCCTAGTCCCCCTGACCCCTGCAAACATTCCCCCTTCAAATCCATATTGAAGTTAATCGTCAATGGGAAGCCGGAGCTGATATTGGAAAGTCGTTCTTTTACAAACGGAAACTATTATAATTTAAATGGGCACAAATGAAACCGCGCATTTTCAGAAGGGGATCAATGCAAACCGCTTTATTAGAAAATATAAATCACTTTTTAATTTCAAACGCAACAAGAAAAGAACTCATTTTTTCTGTTTCATTGAAATTGATTGGTACACCTGCAGAGAGAAGCAGCTTTATCATCTCGTTATCAGCCAATTAATATGCAGGGCTAAATGTGAATACTATTCCAGTTAACTGGAGACGGATGATTTTATTGAAGTCTTAATAGACTAGGAAAAACTGCCTTCCACCCTGCTTAATGAGGTCAGCTGAGGAAAAAAAAAAACCCAAAGTGCAGAACTTGGAATGAGTAGTGTCTGAAACTGCTTCTCTAAGTCTTCGGACACCGAGAAATGGAGGCCAGAGCCCTGCCTGAGAGCCGAGTCACAGTGACGACCCGATGCAGGGAGGAAGAATCAGGGCACTGAGCTTTCTTTTCACCAGAAGAGAGAACTAGCTTGGTTTGAGCTTTGAAGTCGGACTCTCTTGCTGTTCAAAACACGGCAGACTTTTGTCCTTGGCCATGTCTCTGTTTTGATCATAGTTGAACAGAACCGTAAAGTGATGATGCTACTCCCTGCTTTTCCGCTCTTCCGTCTCCTTCTGTGCTTGTTTCTGCCCTGAAAAAGTCTCCCTGACACCCTGAAAAGCTAAGGAGTGCTCTTATCTTATGTTCTCTTACTTTCGCTTATGTAACAGCCAAATGCCCTTGGGGTAGGATAATTCACACTGTGGTGTGACTAATACACAGGCTAAGAGGGTTGCCATTTTCCTTTGACACCTTAAAGTACTATAACTAAAATCCAAGAGGTGGGCCTGTAGTTCCAGCTACCTGGAAGGCTGAGGTATGAGGGTTTCTTGAGGTCAGTGATGTTAAGCTGGCCAGGTGTTTACATCAGCAATCAAGTCATCCCTGTGAATAGCCACTGCATGGCAGCTGAGGCAATGCCTCTTAGGAAAACAAGAGGTTTTCCTGAAATGGGCTAAGGACAATATAGTGGAGCACAAGATCTTCTTTTTCCTAGTGACCTGGTGACCTCCTTTTCCTATTTTTCATCGAAAACTGGGATCAAGCCCACCTGTTCTTCTGTGTCTGTGCATTGTGGATCCTACTCAGTAGTGCAGCTGCTTCATGCACCAGGGTGTTACCTGTTGTTGCTACTGTCACTGTGGGCGTACCCAAGCCTTTGTGTCAAGAGAGGCCTTGGTGACAGCCTGGTTTGAATGAGAATGACTCCCATAGGCTCATATGTGGTGATTTTTTTTTTTTTTTTTTTTGTGATCTAACACATAAAGCTTGCCCGAAGACCAGAGTGTAAGCTAAGCTACTAGTTAGCCATAGAGGCCGGGCAGTGGTGGCCCACACCTTCAATCCCAGCATTTGGGAGGCAGAGGCAGACGTACCTCTGTGAGTTCAAGGCCACCCTGGGTTACTCAAGATTGATACAGTCTAAAAGAGAAACAGAACCAGGCTCACATGTTTAATCCCAGTACTTGGGAGTCACACACCTTTACTTCCAGCACTGGGAAGGTGGAGACAGGAAGTATGGCTTGGCAGAGAGAGGAATACAAGGCAGGAGGAGACAAGAGCGCATGGCATCCAGTCTGAGGACTTGTAGAGACAGGATCGCCCATTCGGTCTGAGGATTTCGTAGCGGTAAGAACTAGTGGCTGCTGCTCTGTTTCTCTGATTTTTCAGCTTTCACCCCTTAATATCTGACTCTGGGTTTTTATTATTAAGACCAATTAGAAATTGCACGACATTCATATATTTGAATGCTTGGTGACCGGGGAGTGGAATTATATATGAGTGTATGGGTGGGGAGGATATAGGTGTGGCCTTGTTGGAGGAGGTTGCCACTAAGGGTAACTTTGAGGTTTCAAAAGCCAAGTCTCAGTCTCTCTGTCTCTGTCTGTCTGTCTGTCTGTCTGTCTCTGTGTATGTGTGTGCTGGGACTGCACATATGCTAAACACATATTCTGTCACTGAGCTACAATCCTAGTCTGTAAATTGGCTTATGCAGAATGCATAGTAACTACGCAGTTCATACGAAAAAGAGAAAGAAATCAGAGCATACTTCTGAAGAGAACCATCAGATCTCAGAGGAAGATCTTATCAGAGGAAGGAACGCAGCATCAACACAACATCCAGGAACAATTAAGGTAATATTAAGTGTTTGCCTCTCAATAATGACCTCAAATGTAGCTAGATTAGATTATACAATCAAATGACATTGAGTGTAGTTGTGGGTTATAGCTCAGCTGTAACAGAGCACTTGCTGAGCATACACAGAGTCCTGGGTTCAGTCTCTGGTGTCACAAAAGGAGGAGAACAAGGAGGAGGAGGAGCAGCAGCAGATGCTGAGTTCATTAGAAAAGGCCTAGTCATATTCTTCCTGCAAGGGATCCACTTCAGGGACATTCGCATATGGAAAGTGAAGCCAAGCGTAAGTATATGCAGATGGAAGCAAAAAAGACAGCAGAGACCCTTATGCTTGTTTCAGATAAAATAGACTTTCACAAGTATAAAAAGAGACCAAGAAAGTCATTATATGCTGACAAAAGAGTAAATGCACCAAGGGGATAGAACAACCGTGAATATACATGCACTCAGCGTCGCAGGACCTAAATTTCTAAAGCAAACACGAGCTAATCTGTAGAGTGAAACAGACACTAGTACAGCAGCAGAGGACCCCAGTACTCCAGTTTCCTCAGTGGACGAGTCAGCTAGACAGAAAATCAATAAGGAAACACTTGACTTGAAGTACACTTTAGACCAAATGAAGCTGACATGCATGTAGAGAATTCTCCGCTTGCCAGCAGAGAACGCCTGCTTTCCTCAGGTGTGCACAGAACATTCTTCAGGATAGCTTGGGCTGGGGCACAACGCAAGTTTTTTTTTTTTTTAATATTTATTTATTTATTTATTTATTTGTTATGTATACAATTCTGTCTGTGTGTCTGTCTGCAGGCCAGAAGAGGGCACCAGACCTCATTACAGAGGGTTGTGAGCCACCATGTGGTTGCTGGGAATTGAACTCAGGACCTATGGAAGAGCAGTCAGTGCTCTTCACCACTGAGCCATCTCTCCAGCCCCCGCAATTTTTTTTAACAGAGTTAAGAACATTGTCATCATGATGACATGGAATTAGAAACTGGTAACTGTAGGAAAATTGGCAAATTCAAAAATCGTAGAAGTTAAACATCACATTCTTGAGCAGATTTTGAGAAATCAAAAGGTAAGTTAATATCTTGAAGCACACGAAAACAGGCATAACACTCCCAAACTATAGTTCCTTCAAAAGCATTTTGGGGTCAGTATTAGTAAACATCTACATGATAAAAAAGATACATGCCTAAGGAAATAAAAAAATCACTGTTTTTTAAATTTATGCTTTAACACATACATATGTATATAATCACTCTCTATCTATCTATCTATCTATCTATCTATAAAAATAATGTTCTTTTCTCTCTCGCTCTCTTTTTTTTGAGACAGGGTTTACTGTAGCCCATGTAGCCCTGGATGTCCTGGAACTCACTCCGTAGACCAGGCTGGCCTTGAACTCACAGTGATCCACCTGCCTCTGCCTCTTCAGTGCTGGCATGAAAAGGGTGTGCTGGGTGTGATGATTTATTTTTTATTTTATTTCATTTGAGATTTACTTATTTATTATTATTTTTTTGTGTACTTGAGTATATGCCTGCATGGATGTGTGCATACCACTCCAGATTCTCCTGGTTGCAAACTGTCATGGGTGCTGGGAATCAAACCTGGGTCTTCTGCAAGAACAGCAAGTGCTCTTCTCCAGACCCTTTTTTGTCTTCAGAGATTTATTTTGTTATTAATGTGTCTCTTTGTGTGTGTCTGTGTGCATGTATGTGAACACACATGGGGATGCCTATGGAGGTCAGTAGAGGGTGTTGTTTCCTTTGGGGCTGAAGTTACAGACTGCTAGGAGTTTCTTGACATGATGGGTGCTTGGAATCAAACTTCCTTTCTCTGAAAGAGTAGCAAGCTTTCTTAACCACGGAGCCATTTTATCAGACCCTATTTTTTTTTTTTTAGTTTTACTTGACTTTTTATTTTTAACTTTCAGTGTTTGGGACAAGGTTGCGCCCTGTACCCCAGATTGGCTTCAAACTCATAGAAATCCTTCAACCTCCACTTCCCCAGTGCTGGGATTGCTGATGTGAACCACCGTGCTCAGCTAAAGCCAGTCTTGACAAAATATCTGTATTTTCATGTCCTCTGAAACATGATTCAGAACCCTCAAGATATGCTAATAACCCATATGTTGGTTGGAAGCCAAGTGACAGTATCAGCAGTGGAGATGAGCCTGATTGGGTGTTGGGGGCAGAGGTGACAGGGGTGCAGCAGCTTGCTGTGATGGAATCTGGGGTCTTCAGGGACTGAAGGTGGAGGTAGGCCTAAGGGGACACCTCGAGTGTCACACGGCAGCTTGGGAGGGCTGTGCCCAGGAGTGAACACCCAGCCCTACCTTTGTGAGCAGGAATCTCGGGCTGCAATAATAGCAGCGGCGGCGGCAGCGGTGGCGGCAGCGGTGGCGGAGGCAGCAGCAGCAGCGGCAGCAGCAGCAGCAGCGGCGGCAGCAGCAGCGGCAACCGCCACCTCTTAGCTTTATGGAACGTGCCAGAGGACTGGCTCCATTCCTCCTGGTCATTTCTTGACTCTTGCTTCCTCAGTGTCCTTGAACTCGAAGCCTGTGAGTATAAGGATGTGGTTCATCGTTCATGCACAACTTACAGAATAACTCCTTGGCTGCTTCTAGTCAGTGCAACGTCCAGCTGCCCTGCCTACTGTGAGAAGA
>JABTXL010002128.1:4585637-4619317 GCA_025134845.1 Neodon shergylaensis
ATCTATCTATCTATCTATCTATCTATCTATCTATCTATCTATCTATCTATCTTCTATTTTTCTATTATATATCTATCCATCTGTTAACATCTATCTATCTATTGTATATCTATCATCTGCTATCATCCATCTATCTATCATCTATCTATCTATCTATCTATCTATCTATCTATCTATCTATCTATCCATCTCTTTATCTTTGTATTTTTTATTTATATGGTCTTACTATATAGCCCCATCTGGCTTAGAACTTGCTATGTAGACTAGGCTAGTTTCAAACTCACAGAGATCTACCTCCCTCTGCTTCCCAAGTGCTGGGATTAAAGACATGTGATACTACTACTGGTTCTGCTCGGCGGTTTGATCAAAAATACTGTCTTGCCATCATTCTTCATGTCTCTCGCCCCTCCATTCCTCTCTCCTAGGTTTATCAGGGACCACTGTTCGTATCCTGCAGGACGGGATCCTACTGCTATGTCTATAGTGTATGTCTATAATCCCAGCACTTGGGAGGCAGGAGGATTACCATAAGTTCAAAGTCAGCCTTGTCTACATAGTTCTAGGTCATCCAGAACTACACAGTAAGACCCTGTCTTAAAATACAAAAAGAAACTAAAAATGCCATTCAAAATGCATATGAAAAGTGTTAGTTCAAGATACGAAGTGTGATGTATTTTGCCTCTTACGCGTTCAGTTTTCTTTATGTACTATCCCATGAACATTCTACTTACATCCTTAATTAAAATATGACTTTAATGACTTTATAAGACTCTATGTATAGAGATATGTTGTGGTCCTTACCGGCCTTCCATGTTGGACATTTTAAACATTTCTAGTTTGTCATGATTATCAATAAGACTCGGAGCACCTGCCTGTAGAAAAGCCTTACATCCCTACACATTTTTTGAGATACATTCAGAGGTGTCAATTACTGAACCAAGAAGAGGAATTTTTTTTTGCAAAGCCTCTTGCCGCATTTTTCAAAATTATCTTCCCAAATTTTCTACTATTTTCCATTTCCATTCTCTCTGCTGGAGTCATAATGAATAGTGTCATTACACTTTTGCTAGCAGTTGGGTGACATATTTAGTGCCGTTTGCAATTGATTTTCATTCTTTAAAAGATCGATAATGTAGGTAGCTTTTAAAAGTAATAGCATATGCTATCATCTTTTTTTTTCCTTTTTCTTTTGGTTTTCTGAGACAGGGTTTTTCTGTGCAGCTCTGGCTGTCCTGGGACTCACTCTGTAGACCAGGCTCACTTCAAACTCACAGAGATCCACCAGCCTCTGTCTCCTGAGTGTTGGGATTAAAGGTTGAGATCCACTATGTCTGGCTGCTATCACCTTGAAGAGATTTTTTTTCTGAAAAAAAAAAAAGCGTTGGAAGAAGAACAAGGTTAAAATAAGACAGAATGTTTACGTATAAAAAGGAAGAGGAGTTAAGAAAAACTCTTTCATGATGCTGGAGAGATGGCTTAGCGGTTAAGAGTACCGGCTGCTCTTCCAGAGGTCCTGAGTTCAATTCCCAGCAACCACATAGTGGCTCACAACCATCCATAATGAGATCCGGTGCTCTCTTCTGGCCTGCAGACCAAACACTCTATGCAACATAATAAACAAATCTTTTTTTTAATATTTATTTATTTATTATATATACAATGTTCCGTCTGTGTGTATGCCTGCAGGCAAGAAGAGGGCACCAGACCTCATTACAGATGGTTGTGAGCCACCATGTGGTTGCTGGGAATTGAACTCAGGACCTTTGGAAGAGCAGGCAATGCTCTTAACCACTGAGCCATCTCTCCAGCCCCCCAAATCTTTTTTTTAAAAAAAGATGACTTTCAGCTCAGATGTGACCTGAACTGAATGTGTCGCCCCTTAACTGCCAATGTGGTAGTGTTAAGAGGCGGGGCCTTTAGGAAATGATTAGGTCATCACGGCAGACTCTCACAGGCGAGGATCAGATCACAGAAACAAGGCGGAGAAAGAGCTTGCTGCTCTCTTTTGCTGACTAACCATATGAGGACACAGGGCTTCTCCTCGCCAGAGGATGCAGCAGCAGGGGTCATCTTGGACACGGGGGGGGGCCTCTTGCGGACCATTGCACCTACTGATATCTTCCTCTGAGAGGAAAGTCAAATATGTTTCTACTTCTTATCAGTTACCCAGTCTGCAGTATTTTGTCTTATGTAGTAGTACGGACAGCCTGAGACATTCACTTTCCAATCCCCTACGTTCTTTAACTTAGTATGCACCACAGGGCCAGTGCTCGTGGCTAGGCTAGTGAAAATATCAGGAGACTATGGTTAGGACTGTCCCCAAAGTGCCTGTGTGGAGAATACAGCCAGTGATGTGATTTGTTAGCTCAAGGCTTTGGGTGTTGCTGAATCCACGAACTCAGGGCTCGTCTCCAAATCCTGTGGCAGGACAGTATCGATGTCATGTCTACTCAGAAGGAAGAGCTTTCCAGGTCCTCTTTCCACATTTATATTAGGTCTTGGACCCTCAAAAAGGCTGCAGGGTACTGTTTTCTCTGCCATTCTAACTCGGTGACCCTAGACATCTAGAGTAGAGAGGATTTGGGGGCTTCTGCTGTCCTACTTGTTTTGCTCAATATGCACATATTCCTCTGAGCATATTACAATATCTATAACTTCTTTGGAAACACTTTATTGTAGCCAGTCATGGTGACTCATGCCTATAATTCCAGTACTCCGCAGCCCGAGACAGTAGAATGTTGAGTTCAAGAACAGTTTGAGCTAGAGAGCATCTTTCAGACAGATGGCTCAGTGGTTAAAAGCACTTGCTGCTCAAGCCTGATGATCCAAGTTTGATCCTTGGGACACAGAAAAAAGCCAGATGTGGTGATGGGAATCTGTATTCTTAGGACTCCTACTGCAAGAGGGGAAGGAGATGAGGAGAATTGACCAGAGTCTCACCGTTCAGCAAACCTGGCGTACAAAGTAAAGTGTTAAGGAGCAAAAGAGACCCTGCCTCAGAGCAACAAAGTTGAAGATGAGGTCAGACTTCCTCAACATACATGCACTGTGGCACATGTGCATGCATTTACATGTGCACACACACACGTACACAGTGTACACATGCACACAAACACACATTATGAATAAATAAAATTAAAACAAGGTGCCTCAACACAGAAACACTAGGATTAGGGGAAGAGTGAGCACGTGCTGGTTCATGTCCTTGGTAGCCGCGTGACACAGTAGCAGCATGCATGGCCTGGGGGTAGACAGTTGCCATTCCGTCACATGGACCCCAGACTTCAGCCAGAGGCGGTTACTGCAAATCTCTCATCTGTCTGCTCTTGATTATTGGCAGAAGACTTGCTAATCAGCACAACTTGTATCAAAAATGGAATCGCTATTGACGAAATCTAGGGGGTGTGAATTGGCTTGGAGAATGTCTAAAATGAGCCTCAGCTGTGCAGATGAGCCATTCGCCCTCATCAGCTCAGCACGCCTTGCTTTTCATATCTTTAGCTGTGGGCGCTGACCTAGAACGAGACCATTGGTCAATGTTGGGGTACAGCCATCACATTAGGCTTTTTTTAATCCCTCAATTCTAGCAGTAGGGGCAGAATCAAGCTCCATTTCTTTGAAAACGATGGATTCCATGTGGGGCAAGCTGCCAAGTAACATTAATCCTAGTGCTTGGGAGGCAGAGGCAGGTAGATTTCTGTAGTTTAAGGCCAACCTGGTCTACAGAGCTAGTTCCAGGAAAGCCAGGGCTACACAGAGAAACCCTGTCTCAAAAAACCAACCAGCCAATAAAAAGCCGCAATCTGTACCAACTCTTTCCTTTGGGTGTTATAAACATCTTCATCATCTACTGATTTCTTAAAGCATGCTTTTGGGGGAATATGCTATTTTGCAGCATATATCATAGTCTTTGTATTAGGAAAGTCAGTGCATATATTAATCGGAGCAACCTTGGAGATTGTGAGAAGAAGAACTATGGGGGTCAGAGAAATGCCTCGACAGTGAAGAGCACTGGCTGCTTCTGCAGAGAACCCAAGTTCAGTTCCCAGCACCCACATGGTGGCTCACAACCATCCGTAACTTCAGTTTCCTGGGACCTGATACCCTCAGGCACCAGGCATGCATGTGCTGCGCGCGCGCACACACACACACACACACACACACACACACACACACAGACAGGCAAAACCATGAATATATGCATATAAGATAAAGCTAAACAAACCTTTAAGAAATTTAAAAAGATATAAAAGAATAATAGCTACATTGATTGAGGCAATACATTTTTGCTAATTTTCACACCTAACTCCAAGAAACGGTGTATTCATTATTCCTCTTTTTTTCTTTTTAATTTTCGAGACAGGGTTTCTCCATAGCTTTTTTGGTTCCGGTCCTGGAACTAGCTCATGTAGACCAGGCTGGCCTCGAACTCACAAAGATCCGCCTGCCTCTGCCTCCCGAGTGCTGGGATTAAAGGCGTGCGCCACCACTGCCCGGCTTTTCACTATTCCTCTTTATAGATGAGGGGGCTGAGGAAAAAAAATTACATTAATTGTTTCATGCAAAGATAGAATTTGAACACAGGCCTGTGAGGTGTCCAGATTCCTCCTGTTCTAAATGGGGCTCAGAAACATTTTTTTAAATTATTATTTTATCTTATATGTGTGGGAGTTTTGCCTCCATGTATGTCTGTACACCCTATGCATGTTGTGCCCACAGAGGAGTGCTGCGGGAGGATCTTCCACTCCTTTAGCGGATAGCCGCTGAAGTACTAGCCCACTGTGCTGCGGGAGCATCTTTCGCTCCTCCAGCCAATAGCTGCTGAAATACCAGCCCACTGGGGCGTGGTCTATTTATCTTTAAAAAAAAGAGCGGCAAGCCTCGGTGCTCTCCGGGTGTCCCCCCCCCCTTGGTTCCGGTTCCAGCGCTTGTTTCCGGTTCCTGCTCCCGCGACTAGGCTCCTTTCCTGACGGTTGGTGCTTTGTGAGTTTTACCCCCCAAAATAAATACCCCTTTAAATCCTAACTGGTGTGGGATTGTTTCGCGCATTAGAGGAGGGTGTTGGATCCCCTGGAATTTGAGATACAGATGCTTGTGAGCTGCCATTGTGGTGCTGGGAATTGAACTCAGGTCTTCTGGAAGAACAGTCAGTGCTCTTAACCTCTGAGCCATCTCTTCAGGTTCCTCAGGGCCATTCTTGGTGACTCCTTAGCTTCCATTCAGGCTTCCTCTGAGAGATGCTTCCATAGTGAGTTTTTTTTTGTGGAATCCCAGGTTGCACCTGACAGGATCTCGCCTGGCTGGAAGCGGGTCAGGAGGTTTTCTGTGGAATCCCTGGCTGAACCTGACAGGATCTCACCGTGCTGAACCCGACAGGATCTCGCCTGGCTGAACCCGACAGGATCTCATCTGGCTGAACCCGACAGGATCTCGCCTGGCTGGAAGCAGGTCAGACATTTGCCATAGTCCTTCTTTGGCTTTTGGAGAATCTTGACTTGCTGCATTTGTAACGACACAGCGGATTTCCTGGCTAAGAGACCATTCCCCATCTTAGTCTCTGGGCAAAGCTGGGCAGACTCCAGCTATTTCCTCCTGACTTGTGTTAGTACTCTTACCGTAATAAAAAATTAATTTCAGCACTTGAGATAATTGGGATAAAAAATGTGACACCCAAGCCAGAAATAAGCTTAATGAAGCCCATTAAATAATTTAACGATTACTTAATTATGTTCATTTAAAATGCAGGGATTGATTACTCTCAAATTAATTTTACCATCTCTATACCTTTTTGAACGCATTTATTTTGAACAAAATGAGAGATTAGTTTTACTTCTGATGGGCACTCTGCCATTAATAATCATGCCTCGTTGTAATGAGAAAATGCTGTGTTTTGAGTATGTTCCTATGACTCTATATTTCTAGATAACAGGCAGACCTGTTCAGTGGAGAGAGTCAAGCCATTGAAAGACTCTCCCTAATTTGAATCATAAAACAGTAAGTGGAGGATTGATGTGCCCAGCGAGCAGAGATCTGGATGGCAAACCCCAGTATCATTCAGGGACTGGCCAGGGTGTCTGAATAGTCCAGACTCCCTGCTAGGTGAGGCACCTGGGATAAAAACGTGTCAAGTCGCGTCTTCATGGCAGGCACATGTTGGAGCTCTTCTAGAACCTTCTCCTCCTCTTTCTGAACTAATTTTATCTGAAGCCAAGCCTTTCTAAGGTCTAAAACCTTTCTAGATTCCACAGCATTATGGTCTATATGGTTTTGTTTCATTACTTATTTTTTTTTCTGGGTTATTTAAAGCCATTTTCATGAATGCATAATGTGTTTTGCACATACCGTACCTCTCCACAGTGATTTGGATCTTTAAAAAAAATGTCTATTTATTTTATGTGTGTCTTAGTTAAGGCTTTTATTGCTGTGAAGAGACACCATGACCACAGCAACTCTTATAAAGGAAACATTTAATTGGGAGTGACTGGCTTACAGTTTCAGAGGTTCAGTCCATTATCATCATGGCAGGGAGCATGGCTGCATGCAGGCAGATGTGGTGCTGGAACTGAGAGTGCTAACATCTTGCAGGCAACAGGAAGTCAACTGAAAGTCATACTGAGGGAAGTTTGAACAAGAGAGCCCTCCCCCACAGTGACACACTTCCTCCAACAAGGCCACACCTCCTAATAGTGCCACTCCCTTTGGGGGGTCTTTTTCTCTCAAAATACCACAATGCATATATGGGAGTTTTGCCTCCATTGTGCCTGTGCCCCATATGCATGCAGTTCCCATAGGTGCCAGAAGAGGGAGTAGGATCTCCTGGGATTGGAGTTACAGATGATTGTGAGTGGCCTTGTGGGCACTGGGAATCGAACACATTTCCTTTGGAAGAACAGCTAGTGCTCATATTGGCAGAGTCATCTCTTCAGCCCTGTTGTGGTTTTGATATTAATATTAAATATCCTCCAAAGGCTTTAAGGATGGTCCCAGCTGGCTGTGCTACTGGGAAGGGATGGGGCCTTTAGGAGGTGGAGCCTGGTGGCAGCTTGCTCACTTGGGATGCATACCTGAGGAGATTTTGGAAGGGTGACCCCTCCTTTCCCTTTGCCTCCTGAATGTTAAGGGGTCAGTGGTTTCCTCTACCACATGACTGGGCCATCATATTCTGCTTTGCTACAGGACCAAACAAAGGGGCACAGGAAAGTCTGAGGGTGTGAGCCCCGTTAAGTCTTCTTCCTTTTAAGCTGATTCTCTTAGGTAATTTGTCAGAGTGAAGGAGAGCTGATTAATGCAGGGCATTGTATAGGAACCTGCAAGCCAGCCAGTGTAGTTCATCCTTCTGGCTGGAGAGCTTTGAGAGGTGAACACATGACCTTGGAGTAGCCAATCAAAATGAACCTCCTGACCCTTTCAGGGCCTTCTGGGAGGGGACTCTGTCTTCCTCTTTTCACTGTGATGGGAAAAAGCAAGTTGACAGCCTTTTGGGACTCAGCAGGGACACCAGAACTGCTGATGGGAGGGTGGGGACAAACGGACAAACAACCTCTACCACCATCACCAAAAACAACACAGCACTGAAAGGCAGAAAACCAGGTCTCGGTTATGGGATCTTTGTAAAGGGGGAATTTGAAGACAGACACATGCTGGGGAAGGCAGCATGAAGTCACACAGGGAAGAGCTGTGGGTCCTCGCTATGACATCATGAGATGCAAAGCTGTGGTCCGTCTTCGGGTCTGTCCAACCCCGAAGGTGGAGTTACCTTTTCTTGCAATATTGATCCACAGGGTGTTAATGTGTTCTTTCAATTTTAGCAATCCATTTTTATTTACTTTATTTATTTTTGCGTGCGCACGTAGGGAGGGCAGAAGACAGCTTGCGGGAGTCAGTTCTCTCCTTCCACCATGTAGGTGTCTGGGACAGAACGCAGATTGTCAGGCTTGGGCTTGGTGTCTTCCCCTGCTGAGCCATTCCACTGGCCCCTACTTCATTCTTTTTTCAAAGGTGTGTGTGCGCGCGTGCGCGTGCACGCATGTGTGTGTGTGTGTGTGTGTCTTTCCTAGATACGGAATGGAGTACCTTACTCGTATGCGGCAAGCTTTTTGCTACACCTGTTATTTCAGAACTGAAGTGCGTGTGGTTCGCGGTTCTGTACTGCCAAGTGTGTTCTGCTCCCCAGCCCACTCGAGGAAGGAGAGAACGCATTTGTCACAGGCAGCTGCACTTGAGCAGCTCCAAACAAACACATAATCTTCTTCCCACTGGGTAACTGCTGATGCTAATTGAGAGAACGTTTTAATTTGTTACCGGGGGTGGCAAGGGGAGAGTTTGCTGTGCTTTCGCAGATCACCAAAAGAATCTAAATAATGCCCCCTCCTTCGACACATTCTCCTCACATACAGCCCCAAGATCTTTACTCACTCATTCTGACAGACACACATGGGGCGTCTCCCTGTATTTGGTGCCACATAGCAGCTTTAGCAATAGAAATTCAATGTGAGTCATGAATGTGAACCATAGAGGTCATCTATTTTTTTATTTTATTTTTTTGTTTTAGAATTGTTTTAGACTAGACCGAGATATGTAGTAAGACCCTATCTGGTTCTATAGTAAGATATTCTCTCTCTGAAGTGCTGGGATTACAGGTGTCTGCCGCCATGCCACGTTCTCCAGGGCATTTAAAATATTCTGATAAGGAGGCTGGAGAGATGACTTGATGGTTAAGAGCCCTGGCTGTTCTTGCAGAGGAACTGGGTTCAATTTCTGGACTCACATGGCGGCTCACAAGCATCTGTAACTCCAGTTACAGGGTATCCAGCACCCTCTTCTGGCCTCCTTGGGAACCAGGGATGCACATGGCACACAGGAAAAATACCCATACACATAAAATATTCTAACGGGTACTTTAAATTGCAGAAGAAATAGGTAAAATTAATTGTAATGTTTTGTGTTGTAATCTAATCTATGAATATATTCTCAGTTCAACATGCAATCCATATATAAATTGTGATACCTAGCACACATTTCATGTTGACAGTACATCTCTGTGTGGGCCACTGTGCCTCAGGTGACAGACAGAAGTGGCTTCTAGTTGCACAGTGTAGGTTTGAAGTTCATACTATAATGATCAGGATAGTAATAAGAAGCATCGTCATGGCTTGCATGAATTATATATATATATATATATATATATATAAATTATATATTATTATATATATAATTTGAAGCTGAAATTTTGAATTCATTCACACATTTAAGACCAAAGCCATGCAAACAATGGTATAGCAAAATGCCTTGACCCCACTCACCAGCTCTCCGGTTCCCACTCTTTAATAACAAGACAAGAACAGATGTAATAGCACATGCTGAGGCAGGAGGATCCTGAATTTGAGGTCAGCCTAGGCTCAGAGACCCTGTCTTATAAAAACAACAAACAAAGCCAACTTAGAAGCTGAGCCTATAGTCCCCACCAGTGGGAGTCAGAGATGGGAAGATTGCTGGAAGTTTGAGACTAGCCTGGGCTATGTAGGAAGACCCTTCCTTGTTCTATAGGCCAAGAAAAATGAACTCAGTTTTACAATTTACTTCAAACAAGTGTGAATATATATATTTTGATTTTACCTTCTTTTTAACCCACAGGGAACGTGTTCTATTTTAACTTGTTAGCCTGCATCCCATTTTAACTTGGTTTCATTGTACAACCTCTTTATTTATATGTGTTTTCTTTTTGAAAATTTCCATGTGTACATGGGAGTGCCTGCATGCCCGAGCCCACATGTGCATCTAGCACTCAGAGAGGCCAGAAGGGGGCATCAGACTATAGCATGTGGCACCATGTCCAGCTAACAAATTATCTTAAAGATCTTTTTCATGTTGGTATATGACCTGTTTTTTGAATCCATAACTGCGTTGAATGGAGGTAATGTAATCAGTTGCTTATAGACTAACATGTTGGGCTGTCTCCAGGATTTGTAATTAAAAGCAATATATTACAGGAACACCTTGTATGCATACAAGCACAGAAGGATGGCCTGGTTTTCCTCTGGGATGATTGTCCAAAAGTCATTTTTGTTTGAATGGTGGTGACTTTGCTCCCAGGGAGACTTTCTCTTGGTGGTGTTGCTTTAGGTTGGTGTCTTTGTCTGATGAACTCCACTTCTGGACAGTGAGCATTAGTCTTTGCCATGTGACAGTCTGAAGTACATTCCTGCTAGGAGAGGACTTCCTTTCTGACCAGGTGTCAATGACAGCAAAACTTCCACTTGTGAGTTTACAGTTCAGTGTTTTCACAGGCTCTCAGACAAGTGTATGTAACACCTGGTGGGATGAAGTGTTCCTGCTATGGGCTCTGTGTGACAAAGCTCTTCATCCCACTGGAATTGTGGTCCTGTGTTTTGGGTTCCAATGCTGAGTAGTAGGACCAAATCAGATAGGTGGGCATCCATCCTTTGCCTTTCACACAGTCTTAGACCCCGGGAGCAGACTCTCAAGGTTCATGCTTGGCTGTAGGCAGCATGCCAGAATCCCAGAGGCAGTAACCAGAAGCAGGGACCAGCAGCTGTCTATTCCCAGGAGCCTCCTCTCCTGAGAGATAGCTCCCAATCAGCGGCAGGAGTCTGGAAGCCTTCGTTGTGGGCAGATCTTCATGGAAGTGACTATAACTCACATAGATATATTTGTGCTGAACCCAGGCTAGATGGACCCCGAGATGATTGCCGCTTAGGATACAGGAGAACGTAGTGACAATAAGTCTTAGTGACAATTGTCTTGCTTTTCAGGTTATAGCAAAACATGTGACTTTCTAAGCATGTCGTTAGGGTTTCCTCTGTGGTGTGGCTCCCCTTTCATTCATCCCATTCCTGGCACATTGACTCGTTCTTCTCTTCAACTGCAGCAGGCACAGGGCTTTGCATTTGTGGTTCTGCTCCCTGGACCAGTCTCGCCCCATATTCACATGCGGCTCACTCTCTGCTTTCTGTTTCCATGCCAGCTTCTCACCATGCTATATGGAAGAGCTTCCTGACGACCTAGTACCTACCACCTTTCTGTACCCTTGCATTAGATCACAGCTGACTTTGTTGGCATAAGCCTCCAACCCCAGCTCAGGTAGAAGGATCATGGGTTTGAGGTCAGCCTGGTCTACATAGTGAGCTCTAGGCTCGCTTATACCTAGCACAAATGTCTCAAAACAAACAAACAAACAAACAAACAAACAAACCAAAAATCTAAACCACTGCCAACAAAGCTCTAAAAACAAACAAATGAACAAACAAACAAACCCACAAAAGCCAAACCTAAGCTCACAAGAGCAGGGACTTTGTGTCCTTGCATTTTGGTGCCCCCCACACCTAGAGCAGTGTTGCCCAGTAAATATTTGTCGATGAATGCAATGCAGTTGGGAACCACTGAGGAATTTTCTGCAGAAGATAGAACGTTGGGTTTTTCTGGGTCTGCCAAAATAAATTATTCTCTTGCTTATCTTTCTCCCGCAACATCTTTCTACAATTTTCCCTGAATCGTGACGGCCTGTCAGTCGGTTTTCTCCCCTGGATGGGAGAGGCTAGAGAGCACATCTCTTTCCTCACCTTAGCCTACACAGGGACAGCAGGAGTGAGTGTTGATGGGATGGAATTTACTGTGTTGTCGCTCGTGATTTCTTGTGATGGTTTCCGTAGTAGACAAGATCAAAAGCTGTTTCCCAGCGGAGGAAATTTCCCATCACTTATGTAACTGAGTAGCCAACGCATTGTGTGTTTTCCAGAAGGCTTTGTCCCTGCATTTCTGTCTGTAGAGAAACTGTTTCTTCTCAGACGTCTCCACGGAAAGGACAGAAGGCTGAGTATGTGGTACATTCCGGTAAGCACAGCATTTGAAGATGGCTGTGAGCTCCAGGCCTTCCTGGGCTATGTAGTAAGACCCTGAAGAGAGTGATAATGAGAAAGGGAAAAGTGGGGTGGGAAGGGAGCCTCCTCTTTTGAGACACATGCTCTCATCTAAAATCTTGGTTAGGAAATTGGCCAGTACATATTAATTGAGGTTCTCCCTCTGGACAGAGGAGGGGTCCTTGTCTTCAGCATGATCTACACAAAGGGTTGTCGCTGTTCCAGCCAAGGGAAGGAGAAGGAATGGATTGGGGCTCATCCCAGCTCTGTGTGCTCCGTCTTCTACTTGCTTCCCTTCTGCTGTGGGTCTTGCTGGATGCTGACTGTCCCCAAAGTGTCCATCCGTGAAATCTTGGCCATCAGGGTGAAGGGAGTAGGAAGTACTATGAACCTTTAAGAGGTGGAGCCTAGAGGGAGGTCTGTAGGTCTTTGGGAGTGTGCTCTCAAAGGGGATTGACTATGGGACTGTGCTTCTCTTCCTCTTTGTTGGTTTGGGAGATGACTGCTTCAGTGAGCTCTTGCCATTTCTTTATTATCCAGCATTCTCTCCGGAAGGCCTGCCTGATTCTGAACTCTTGACCTCCAAAGCAGTATGTCAAATATTTTTTTCTTTTTTTAAAAATCCAATCACAATTTTAAAATCATTTTTATCGAGCTATATATTTTTCTTCACTCTCCCCTTTCCTCCTCCCTCCACTTCTGTCCTCTCCCATGATCCCCATGCTCCCAATTTACTCAGGAGATCTTGTCATTTTCTACTTCCCATGTACATTAGATCCATGTATGTCTTTCTTAGGGTCCTCATTATTGTCTAGGTTCTCTGGGATTGTGAATTCTAGGCTGGTTTTTCTTTGCTTCATGTTTAAAAACCACTTATGAGTACATAAGATATTTGTATTTCTGGGTCTGGGTTACGTCATTCAATATGTTTTCTAGATCCATCCATTTGCCTGCAAATTTCAAGATGTCATTATTTTTTTCTGCGGTGTAGTACTCCATTGTGTAAATGTACCACATTTTCTTTATCCATTCTTCAGTCAAGGGGTGTATAGATTCTTCCAAGGTTCTGGCTGTGACAAGTAATGCTTCTATGAACATAGTTGAGCACATGTTCTTGCAGTATGATTGAGCATTCTTTGGGTATATAATCAAAAGTGATATTGCTGGGTCTTGAGGAAGGTTGTTTCCTAATTTTATGAGAAATCACCACACTGATTTCCAAAGCAGTTGTACCAGTTTGCACTCCCACCAGCAATGCAGGAGTGTTCCCTTTACCCCACATCCTTTCTAGAATAAGCTGTCATCAGTGTTTTTGATCTTGGCCATTCTTGAGTATTTTTTGCGTCATTGTTCATGAGTGAGATTGGTCTGTATTTTGTTTTCTTAGTAATGTCTTTGTGTGGTTTGGGTATCAGGGTAATTGTATACTCATAAAAAGAGTTTGGCAATGTTCCTTTTGTTTCTATTGTGTGGAATATTTTGAGGCGTATTGGTATTAGTTCTTCTTTGAAAATCTTGTAGAATTCTGTGCTGCAACCATCTGGTCCTGGTCTTTTTATGGTTGGGAGACTTTTGATGACTGTTTCTATTTCTTTAGCAGTTATAGATCTATTTAATTTGCTTATCTGATCTTGATTTAATTTTGGTAAGTATTATTTTTTCCAGAAAAATGTCCATTTTCTTTAAGTTTTCCAATTTTGTGGAATACCGGTTTTCAAAGTATGACCTGATGATTCTCTGCATTTCCCCCATGTCTGTTGTTATGTCCGCCTTTACACTTCTGATTTTGTTAATTTGAATATTCTCTCTGCCTTTTTGGTTAGTTTGGATAAAGGTGTGTCTAATTTGATTTTCTCAAAGAACCAACTCTTTGTTTCATTGATTCTTTGTATTGTTTTCTTAGTTTCTATTTTGTTGATTTCAGCTCTCAGTTTATTTCCTATTGTCTAGTCTTCCTGGTGAGTTTTCTTCTTTTTGTCCTAGAGTTTTCAGGAGTTCTGTTAACTCACTGGTGTGGGATTTTCCGAGCTTCTTTATGTAGGCATTTAGTGCTATGAACTTTCCTCTTAGCACTGCTTTCATTGTGTCGCATAAATTTGGGTATATTGTGTGGTCATTTTCATTGAATTTTAGGAAGTCTTTAATTTCTTCCTTTATTTCTTCCTTGACCCACTGGTGATTCAGGTAAGCATTGTTTAGTTTTTTTTTTTTTTTTTTTTTTTGGTTTTTCGAGATAGGGTTTCTCTGTGGCTTTGGAACCTGTCCTGGAACTAGCTCTGTAGACCAGGCTGGTCTCGAACTCACAGAGATCCGCCTGCCTCTGCCTCCCGAGTGCTGGGATTAAAGGCGTGCGCCACCA
Organism: Neodon shergylaensis; assembly: GCA_025134845.1. NCBI lineage: Eukaryota > Metazoa > Chordata > Mammalia > Rodentia > Cricetidae > Neodon > Neodon shergylaensis. The sequence goes on from JABTXL010002128.1 coordinate 4,599,873, forward strand.
CCGCCCGGCAGCATTGTTTAGTTTTCTTGTTTTTGTGGGATTTTTGAAATTAGTGTTGTTGTTGAATTCTAATTTTAAGCCATAGTGATCTGACAAGATATATGGGATTATTCCATTTTTTTTTTGTAGCTGTTGAGGTTTTCTTTGTTACCTCAAACAAATGTGTCAGTTTTAGAAGGTTCCGTGAGGTGTTGAGTATGTGGTCAAATTTTTAGGTTTCATGAGGTTCTGAGAAGAAGGTATATTCTTTTATGTTTGGATGGAATATTCTATATATGTCTGTTAAGTCCATTTGAGTCATAATATCTCTTAGTTCCCTTATTTCTCTGCTAAGTTTCTGTCTGACAGACATGTCCAGTGGTAAGAGTGGGGTGTTGAAGTCTCTCATTATTAGTGAGTGGGGTTTAATCTGTGATTTAAGCTTAAGTAGTGTTTCTTTTACATATGAGGGTGCCCTTGTATTTGGGGCATATATGTTCAGTATTAAGATTTCCTCTTGATTGATTTTTTTCCTGTGACTAATATGAAATGTCCATCTTTGTCTCTTTTGATTGATTTCAGTTTGAAGTCTATTTTGTTATATAATAGGATAGCCACACCAGCTTGTTTCATAGGTTCATTTGATTAGAAAATCTTTTCCCAACTTTTTACTTTGAGGCAATGTCTGTCTTTGAGGTTGAGGTATGTTTCTTATATGCAGCAGAAGGATGGATTCTGTTTTTGTATCCAATCTGTTAGCTTGTGTCTTTTTATAGGTTTTTGTAGGTGAGTTGAGTCCATTTATATTAAGGGATATTAATGACCAATGATTGCTAGTTCCTGTTATTTTAGTTTTTGTTGTTGGTTATGTTATTGTGTATGTGTTCCCTTCTTTGGTATTTGCTATTGTGAGATAATCTGTTGTCTTTGTTTTTGCTAATATAGCTAACTTCCTTTGGTCAACGTTTTTCTTCTAGCACTTTGTGTAGGTCTGGGTTTGTGGCTAGGCATTGGTTAAATCTGGTTCTGTCGTGGGATATCTTGTTTTGTCTGTCAATGGTGATTGAAAATTTTGCTGGGTATAGTAGTCTGGGCTGACCTCTGTGGTCTCTTAATTTCTGCATAATGCTTGACCAGGACTTTCTGGCTTTCATTTTTTTTCCTTTGAGACCTCAGGTGTAATTTTTTTATGCCTTTATATATTATTTGGCCTTTTTCCTTTGCAGCTCTTAATATTCTTTATTTATTCTGTATGCTTAGTATTTTAATTATTATATGGTGAGAGTACTTTTTTATTTTTGGTCCAGTCTATTTGATTTTCTGTAAGCTCATTGTATCTTCATATGTGTATCTTTCTTTAGGTTGGAAAAGTTTTATTTTATGATTTTATTGAACATTCTTTCTGTGCTTTTGAGTTGGACTTCTCCTTCTTCTATTCCTATTATTCTTAGGTTTGGTCTTTATATGGTGTCCCATATTTCCTGGATATTTGTTTTAAGCTTTTGTTAGATTAAATGTTTGCTTTGGCCAATGAGTCTATTTCCTTTATTATATCTTCAGCTCTTAAGATTTTCTCTTCCATCTCTTGTATTCCGCTGTTTATGCTTGCATTTGTGGTTGCTGATCATTTTCCCATAGTTTCTGTTTCCAGAATCCCCTCAGTTTGTATTTTCTTTATTATCTCTATTTCAGTTTTCAAGTCTTGAATGATTTCTTTCATCTGTTTGATTGCTTTTTCTTGGTTTTCTTTAAGGAATTTATTGATTTCTTCCAATTTTTTGTTTGTCTTTTCCTCCATTTCTTTGAGGGAATCTTTCATTTCTTCTTTAAGGGCCTCCAACATTCTCCAAAAGTTATTTCTTATGTCATTTTCTTCTGCTTCATCTATATTTGGATGTTCAAGTCTTGCTGTTTAGATCCACCAGTTTTTGTTGGTGTTATGTTGCTCTTTATGGTTCTGAGTGTTTTCTTACCTTGTTTACCCAATCTATTTTTCTGATTGGTGTAGTTAGGGCTGTGTCTCTGTCAATCAGTCTTTCAGGTGCCAGTGGATCCAAGGCTCAGATGGTTGCTCCTCGTGGTGCCGTCAGGGCCACGATTCCAGTCACTCTGGAGGTTGCTTTGCAATCCTGGGAGTCATTTTGGGCCTGTTCCCACGGAGGTTGCTTGCTTGGGCCTGTTTCTGCTGAGGTAACTGTCTTGGGCCTGTTCCAGTGGAGTTCACTGGCTTGGGCTTGGTCCCACAGAGGGCCCTGACTCAGGCCTGTTCCCTCAGCTGTTCCCTCATCAAATATTTCATATGTAGTTGTTAGCAGCTGTGTTTTTTTTCCAGTGACAGAAAGATGATTAATTAGTTCTAGCCCATCAAACGCCCCCAAATTTGGAGGTCCATAGTTCTTCCCATCTAAAATGGATGTATGGAGTATGATATTTTTCAGAATTGATCTCCTTTCAAAAAGTGTGTGTGTGTGTGTGTGTACCTGGAGATATGGCTCAGTGGTTAAGAGCACCTGATACTCTTCCAGAAGTTCCAGGATTGATTATCAGCACCTACATGACAACTCACAACCATCTGTAACTCTAGTTTCAGAGAAACTAATGCTCAAACACTCCCTCTCTCTTTCTCTCTCTCTTTCAGACACACACACACACACAGAGAGAGAGAGACAGAGAGACACTGGCTAATAAGAGTCCCAGACTACAACGTGCAGGAGCCTAACCCATCATTATCTCTAGGAGTAAGGAGCCAGTGCTCATTTTGCTTATTTACTCCCTTTTTTAGACAGCATCTCAAACTTCCCAGGTTGGCCTTCAGTGTCTAAGTAACCAAGGATGACTTCGAATTTCTATTCCTTCTGCCTCGACTTCTGCAGTACTGGGATTACAAGCATGTATCACCACACCCATTTATGAGGAAATTTTGGGTTGAACCTATGGCCTTTTCTGGGCTAGCCAAATACTCTACTAACTGAGCTACATCTCCACCTCTGGCTCAGCAGTTATTATGGGCAACTTTGAGGAGCCATAACTGCTTAGAATACTGGGAGGTGACTATCTTTAAAGTGTTTAAGACACACCATAGAGTAAGAGGTATATGAGTGCTGGTTATCATAAGTGTTGCCTGCTATAATAACATTCTCCAAACTAGGAGTTCTGTAAAGTAAATACAAACCAAGCCATGTCTCACCCCACTTCATTTAAGTACCCGTCAAAGTAAAGAGATTCAAAAACCAGCAGGGCATTGTGATGCAAACCTGTGATTGCAACTGAGGTAGGAAGGTGGTGAGTTCAGGACATCCTTGGCTACATAACAAGCCTCTGTCTAAAAACAAGCATGCCAACAAAAAACCAAACCTGGAGAAAACCGCAGCCACCATTGCAGAAGCAAGCAGTTTTACAATCTGAGGATTCAGCTTGACGCAATGCATGCAAGTGTCACAACTGCCAAAACCACAAAGGAGGAGAGACACTTTGAGATGCGACATCCTGACTCTAGGTGTGACTACTGTGTTGCAGCAGTAGCGCCAAGTCCACCAGCGGGATCCCTTGGTTAGCCTCCCATCAGCCTGACATAGCGCCATGCAGGGGGGAGGCTTGCCCGGCCCCAGCATCTCCTGATATAGACTGAGTGGGGCTGTCTCTGACTTCTGCTGTGAACAGCCTTGCCGGGCACTCATTGTCATTATCCTGGTCCCTTTCCTTCCCGTGCTATGCTAAGGTAGGGGAATTAACGATTCCCCTGTTTGAACTCCACCTTTGGGGAAGATGAAAACAGTAGAAGACATTCCAAGCTGGGCTCTGGAGAAAAGGAGCGGATGGCTCCATTACTAAATCTCTTAGCTTTTAATAGCACTATGACACAACAGTTTCAAATCTATGTATAGATCAGCCTATTCAGAGCCATTTAGAATCTAGGATAACAATGCCAAAATAATTTCAATGTGAGTCTTTGATCTCCTCATTATAATGCCATTACCATACCATTATTAGCTAAGATTACAATGACAAATCAATTTTAATTGAAGTTTTTGGAGATGCCATTTATAATGCTATTATCACGAGAATTTGCACTGGGAAAGTTACTTGAGCAGGCTTGTTGAAACAGAGCTATATTGCCACTCTAATGGAAAATTTTGATGGTGAAATTATTCCAAGTCCCTAGGGACTAGTGATTATCATATAAAACCACCAGCCATGAAATCGATACCCAACCCCCCCATAAATCATGTGATAGATAGTATCTACTGATCAAAGAGTATTTTTCCCAGAGGACAAGTTCACACAAATCATAGACTCCTAAAGCAGGTAAGTGCCCTCTCTTCTTTTATTTTTGCCTTCTTACTGGGGATTAAAACCAAGTCCTTGTGTGTGCAAAGTGGGCACTCTACCACGGAGCACCCCCACCCAACGGGTCTCATTTTATAAAGGAGGCACAGAGTGAGTGGACCTTTCTAGGGCTGCATGGCAAGAGGCAGAGCCTCGACTCAAGTCTTTCTCGATGCCCGTATAGAACAGAATTCCAGAGATACTGAAAGACGGCAAGGTTAGCATCAGGCTTCAACCACAGGGAGTCTTCCGGATTGTGGGATGTTGTCAGGTGCTCATTTTGTACTAGAAGATCCCTAGACCTCAGTACCTGCTAATTCTACCACCGCTGCTGGGAGGCAGGTCTCCTAGAAGTGGGGATTTTTTCTTGGCTCTGTGCTTTCCTAGCAGAGGGTACTTCTCTCTAGTTTCTTTTTCTTTTATGTTCATCGGTGTTTTGCCCGCATGAATGTCTATCTGTGTGAGGCTGTCAGAAGCTCTGGAACTGGAGTCGCAGACAGGCATGAGTACATATGGGTGCTGGGAATTAAACCTTGGGTCTCTGGAAGAGCAGCCAGTGCTTTTAACTGCTGAGCCATCTCTCCGGCCCTGAGGATGTTTCTTTTATGGAAGAAAATGTAAAGTCTTCTGGCTTTGAGTTCTTGAAGGCAGAGGAAAATGATCACCTTGCATGGAGGAACAGCTTAATTCAGGCAAATAGGGAGCTGGAGGAAATAATCAGAATATTTCTCTGGCGGAGAGAGTGTCCGATTCAGTCATCACGGGCAAGCGCTGGCTCAATGCTGCTTTCCAGAGAGGGCCTATTATTCCACAACCAGTCATGCTGAAGTTCCTTGTCTTTATCTTGATTTGTCCCAAATCCAACCAGCTACATCTTGCTTGAAGAAGCTTACCATGTTCCCTGCTCACACTCGTCTTTTTTGATTTTGCCCTGTTTTCCTTGGCCCACTCTCTCACAGAAAGGGAAGGACTGTACAGGGAATGTCTTAGTCCACACTTCTTGGACTCTATCTATCTATCTATCTATCTATCTATCTATCTATCTATCTATCTATCATCTCTCTATCAATCATCTTATCTATCCATCTATCATTTATCAATCTTCTATCTATCTATCTATCTATCTATCTATCTATCTATCTATCATCTCTCTATCAATCATCTTATTTATCTATCTATCATCTATCAATCATCTATCTATCTATCTATCTATCTATCTATCTATCTATCTATCATCTATCAATCTATCATCCATCTATCAATTATCTATCTATCTATCTATCTATCTATCATCTATCAATCAATCATCTTATCTATCTATCTATCTATCTATCTATCTGTCTATCTGTCTATCTGTCTATCTGTCTATCTGTCTATCTATCTAGATCTAGATCTTGTGAATCAGATGTCCTGAGCTATCGGCTCCAGAGACAACAGCTACCATTCCTGGAAAGCACGTCATATGTAAGGTATATTGTCTATTTAGCAAGTTCAGCCATCATGGTGACCTCGTCTGAACCCAGGGTGTGGTGTAGTAATTTACACAGCGTGTGCCATGTGTGCAGCCGGAACATGGACCTTGGCTTGTTGGCTCTTATTGACCCAGTTTCTAGAGACTGCTTAGGGCAATAGCAGAGAGGCACAGTGCACACACTCTAGAGCCAAGTGCTCTTGCTCACATGCTGGTTTGACACTTCTGAGCATGTGGACCAATCAGGTGGGTGTGAAATGACACTTAAAAGAATCTATTTTTATTATCCTTAAGTGTGTGTGTGTATGTGTGTGTGTGTGTGTGTGTGAGAGAGAGAGAGAGAGAGAGAGAGAGGGGAGACCCGAAGCATTGGATCCCCAGAGCTGGAGTCAGAAGAGATTATGAACTGCCCAACACGGGTGTTGGGAAACAATCTCAGGTCCTCTGGAAGGGCAGCAAGCTCTCTTAACCACGGAGCATCTCTCCAGCCCTGCAATGGCATGTTTTTGTTGCTCTCTGAGACGGCTGGTTTTAACGTCAACTTGTCACTAATTAGAATCGCCCAAATAAGGTCCATATCTGAAGCATGGTGACGACTGTTTTAACTGAGGCGGGAAGACCCACCCTGGAAAGGGTGTGGCAGAACAAAGAGCACCTGACTCCCTCTTGCTCGGCCTCCCTCTCGCCCAGAGGTGATCCACCCCCTTGTTGCTTCTGTTAATCCCTTGGCTGATGGCAGCATTTCTTTTCACTGTTGACTCAGGACCAGCAGCACTCCAGGAACCTTCCAGAATTCAGGCACCAGGCAGGGCAGCAGCTGAGATACCCAAACTAGAGCAGCTACTGTGTTCTTGGCCTTTCAGTTGTGAGACAACCGTTGGTACTATTTCAACACAAACTCCCTTATATATAAAATAACACATGTAGATATTTATAATGTCAATTTGTTAAATCAGATCATCCTGCTGGTTCTGTTCCTCTAGAGATCCCTGACTAATAAGCTCCCTTTTTTATTCAAAGATCTGAATGATCATGTGATCATGAGATCATGAGATCTGTGACTCCTGGGTGAGGGTAAGAAGAGAGACACTATTCCATGCTAAATGTGGATGGAAACACTTAACTTTGGGGCCCAATGTAAGAGAGAAACATGAACTTTAGGGGAAGCAAATGCCAGTTTTGAAGACATGATTTAAGAGCATGGGCTCAGCTCATTGCTTTATCCCAGCCCCCATCATCAGCAGGCATTCCCAGAGAACCCTGAATGCCACTCAGATCAGCAGAGCAGGCAGCCTAACTGTGGATCTTCATCTTTTCTGTTCTCCCAAGGTCAATTCTCTAGTCCTAGCCTCAGCTTTGTAGCAGACAACTTGCAGGAGCCTCTCCTCCCCCTCCTTTTCTCTGTCCCCAACCCCAGCAGATCACACAGATCTCCTCCAACCCTCCTATCCACTCATCCTGCTGTCCCCACCCCAACCCCAGCAGGCTTTCTCTGGGAACCCACCAGCCAAGCCTGACAGAGAAGCAAGTAGGCCAGCAGAGCAGGTAGGCAGACTTCAGATCTTCACTCTCCCCTTCTGCATGTCCGGCCCCCCAGCTCTGGAGCAGACAACCTATGTGGCCTCTCCTCACTCTCCGCCCCTATTCCCAGGGGACCAAGCAGATCCTGGGGGAACAACCTGTTTTCCTCCCTCCTGTGGACACTCTCAGCCCCCACTCCTAGCCCATCCCCATTCCTAAGTGTTAACTCCCAATATCTAGAAAGACTTAACTGGAACCCCCAGTGGCCTCACCAATCAGGACCATAGTTGAATTTCCTACCTGCCACCATACTCTCCTAAGAACCACAGAAGGCAACAGAGACCAAGGAACAAAACACTCACCCAACAAAGGCAAGAAGACTAGATATCAGCACCTAGAATTATAATTTCCCCAAACCCATATGCCTAGATGCCAGTGCAAAAGCATAATCAATAACACCCAGAACAATATGTCTGCATCAGAGCCCAGCAACACCATCACAGTAGCTGAAGCACAAGACAAGGACCTTACAATAGCCTTCGTGACTATGATGGTGGTCTTTAAAGAGACAATGAATAAGTCCCTTAAAGAAATCCAGTTGACACATGGGGCACAGGTCTTTAATCCTAGCACCGGGGAGGCAGAAACCTGTGGGTCTCTGAGTTCAAGGCCAGCCTGGTCTTCAGAGTGAGTTCTAGGACAACCATGGTTATACAGAGAAACTCAGTCTCAAAAAACCAAATTAAACCAAAAAACAAACAATCAAACAAAAACAAAACAAAATACAGCAAAATAACAAAAAACAAAAAACCAACTACCAACCAGTACCACTACCACCACCAACAAAAACATCCAGGAAATCTGGGATAGTATGAAAAGGCCAAATTTAAGAATAGTGGGAATAGAGAAAGAATGAGAAACCCAGGTCAAAGGCACAGAAAATATTTTCAACAAAATCATGGAAGAAAAATTTCCTAACCTAAAGAAGAAGATGCCTATCAAGGTACAAGAAGGATATAGAATACCAAATAGACTGGAACATAAAAGAAAGTCTGTTTAGCATATAATAATCAAAACACTAAATGTACAGAACAAAGAAAGAATATTAAAAATTTCAAAGGAAAAAGACCAACTAGCATATAAAGGCAGACCTATTAGAATAACACCTGACTTTCAATGGATCCTCAAAGCCAGAAGGGCCTGGACAGATGTGCTGCAGACTCTAAGACAGCACAGATGTCAGCTCAGACTATTCCAGCTGAAATTTTCCAAATTTTTTATCATAACAGATAGAGAAAATAAGATATTCTATGATAAAACAAAATTTAAGCAATATCTGTCTGTAAAATCTACCCCTATAGAAGGTACTAGAAGGAAAACTGAAACCTAACAAGGTTAATCACACTAAGGAAAAGATAGAGAGAGAGAGAGAAAGAGAGAGAAAGAATAAGAATCAATAGACACAGCTCACTGACATTTCTTTACATCAATGAATGGTCTCAATCCCCCAGTAAAGACACAGAATAGATGCGAAAACAGCATCTACCTTTCTGCTGCATCCAAGCAGAAGAAAAGAAAGACATCAAGGATAGATGTCACCTCATGGTAAAAGGATGAAAAAAATAAATTCCAAATGAATGGACCTAAAAAAGCATGCTGGCATAGCCATTTTAACATCTGATAGAATCAAACCAAAACTAATCAAAAAGAGATAGGGAAGGATGCTACATACTAATCAAAGAGAAAATCTATTAGGAGGACATTGCAATTCTTAACATCTATGCACCAAACACAAGGGTACCCGAGTTCATAAAGAAACACTACTACAGCTAAAATCGCTTATTGACCCCACACACTGATAGTGGGAGATGTCAGTCCACCAACCACTCTTGCTAATAGATAGGTCATCCAGACAAACTAAACAGTGAAATGCTGGAGCTAACTGACATTATAAACCATATGGACCTAACAAATGTTTACAGAATATTTCACCCAAGCACAAAAGAATACACCTTCTCAGCACCTTATGGAACTTACTGCAAAACTGACCATTACTTGGTCGCAAAGTAAGTTTCAGTAAACACAAGAAAATTGAAATAACACACTTCAACTTATCTGACCACCATAGATTAAAAGTGGATACCGTCATCAACAAAAGAAATAACACAGAACTTACAAACTCATGGAAACTGAATAACTCACCACTGAATGAAAAATTGGTTGACAGAAATTAAGATAGTAAAAATTTTCTAAAATTGAATGAAAATGAAGATATAACATACCCAAACTTATCGGACACATTGAAAGCGGTTCTAAGAGGCAAGTTCATAGCACTAAGTGCCTTTAAAAAGTTGGAGTGAGGAGACTAGAGAGATGGCTCAGAGGTTAAAAGCTCTGGCTGTTCATCCAGAGGACCTGGGTTCAATTCCCACACCCACATGGCAGTCCACAACTATCTGTAACTCCAGTTCCGGGAATTGGACACCCTTACATGGACATACATGCAGGCAAAAACACCAATGTGCATAAAAATAAATAAGTAGAATCAATTACAAAAATTGGAGTAATCTCATACTAGCAACTTAACAACACACCTAAAAATTCCAGAACAAAAATGAGATACCACCCCCAAAAGCGACAGCAAGAAATAAACTCAGGGCTGAAATGAATAAAATAGAAACAAGAAAACAGTACAAAGACTCAATGAAACAAAGCTACTTTGAAAAAAATCAGTAAGATTGACAAACCCTTATCTGAATTAACTAAAAGGCAGAAAGAGTAGCAAAATTAGCAAAATTAGAAATGAAAAGGAGGACATAACAATAGACACCAAAAAATCCAGAGAATCATAAGGACATATTTTAAAAACCTGTGCTCTATTAAATTGGAAAATATTAAGAAATTAATAATTTTCTTGATAATACTACTTACCAAAGTTAAATCAAGATCAGATAAACAATTTAAGAAGGCCTATCACCTAATGGAAACAGTCATTAAAAGTTTCCCAACCCAAAACAGACAAACAAACAAACAAAAAACCTGAGGCCAGACTGTTTTAGTAACATCTATCAGGCTTTCAAAGAAATTAATGCCAAGGAAATTAAAGTTAATGCCAATACTCCTCATTTTGTTTCTACAAAATAGAAACAGAAGGAACATTGCCCAATTTGTTTTACGAGGCCACAATTACCCTGATACCCAAATCAAATAAAGACCCAACAGAGAAAGAGAATTACAGACCAATTTTCCTTAGGAACATAGGGGCCAAAATTCTCAATAAAATACAAACTGAACCCCAAAACACATCAAAAAGATCATCCACCATCATCAGTCAACTTCATCACAGAGATACAAGGGATGGGTCAACATACGTAAATTTACCACACAAACAAAGTGAAAGAAAAACGTTCCACATTATCATTTCATTAGATGTAGAAAAAAAAAAAACCAACACCCCTTCATGATAAAAAATCCTGGAGAGGTTAGGCATAAAAGGGACATACCTAAACATAATAAAGACAGTTTACAGCAAGCCCATAGCCAATGTCAAATGGAGAGAAACTCAAAGCAATTCCACTAAAATCAGGAAGAAGGCAAGGTTGTCTATTCTCTCCATACCTACTCAATATAGTCCTTGAAGTTCTAACTAGAGCAGTAAGACAACTGAAGGGGATCAAGGAGATGAAAATTGGAAAAGAAGTCAAAATATCTTTATATGCAAATGATATGATAATATACATAAGTGAACCTAAAAATTCCTCTGAGGAATTCCTACAGCTTATAAACACTTTCACCGAAGTAGCTGGATACAAAATTAACACACAAAAATCAGTAGCCCTGGCTGCTCTTCCAGAGGACGCAGTTTCAATTCCTAGTACCCACATGGCAGCTCATAATTGTCTGTAACCCCAGTTCTAGGAGGATCCAACACCCTCACATAGACATACATGCAGGCAAAACACAAATGCACAAAAAATTATAAAAAAAATCATTTTGCTGGGCTGTGGTGGTGCACACCTTTAATCCCAGCACTTGGGAGGCAGAGGCATGTGGACTTCTGTGAGTTAGAGGCCAGCCTGTTCTACAGAGAGTTCCACAGAGAAACTCTTATCTTGAAAAACAAAGCAAAAACAAACAAGCAAACAAAAAAATCAGTAGCCTTCCTATATACAAACTATCTTTCACAATACCCTCAAATAGTGTAAAATATCTTGGGGGTAATTCTAGCCAATCCAACAAATGAAAGACTTGTATGCTAAAACCTTTTAAACATTGAAGAAATTGAAGAGGATATCAGAAGATGGAAAGCTCTCCCATGTTTGTAGACTGGTAGAATTAATTTAGTGAAAATGGCCATTCTACAAAAAGTAATGTACAATTCAATCCCCACCAAAATTTCAACGCAATTCTTCACAGATCTTGCAAGGACAATTATCAGCTCCACATAGAAACACAAAAATCCTGGAATAGCTGAAACAATCTTTAATAAAAGGGCTGCGAAAGGTACCACCATCCCCGATTTCAGGTTGTATTGTCACAAAAATAAACGGGTCAATCAATGGAATTGAATTGAAGACCTAGATATAAACCCACACACCTGAGTTTTGGTAAAGAGGCCAGAAAACACACATTGAAAATGGAAAATGGAAAAAAAAGATAGCATCTTCAGCAAATGGTTCTGGTGAAAGTAGACGGTGTGTAGAAGAGTCCAAATAGGTTCATACTTATCACCTCACATGCATCTCAACTTCAAATGGATGTAAGACCTCAACAGAAATCAAATCCGGCAGCATCCGTGGAGGCTCCTCGTCTCGTCACGTGTGTCAGGGCTCCCTCCTCTTTTCAAATCTTATCTTTTTATTTTTTATTTTATTTTCTTCATATGTTTTCTTCTCTTTGTACCCTACAAGTCCTTTGTGCATATATTATGGCTTCGAGTTTAGTGTTTTTATGAATGTCCAAGTGTGCAAATGAGCGGGTCTCTGTTTCTTGTGCCTTCTCTTATGTCCTTTTTCTTCTGTCTGTGCTGCCCTATTTTAATGTGTTAGTTTTTGTTTCATCTTATTATATTATTATCTATTAGAAGTCTGTTTTTTAATAAGAGACAGAAGGAGGTGTGACTGGATGGGAGGTGACGAGGTGGGGAGGAGCCAGAAGGAATGGAGGGAGGGGAAACCATAACCAGGACACATTACGTGAAGAAAAAAAAACCCGTTTTCAATAAAAGGACAAAAAGATACAAAAAAGCAGACAGAACGAAAAGAGAATGAGAGGCCCTCCAAATGGGATGAAAAATCACCTCCATGAAGTCAAGTGTCGGTGATTACACAGCCATGGGAAAACTAGTGTAAGCAATTATCCTCGGAGGGACTGTGGTCAGCTAAGCTTCAGGAAATCTCAGTAAGACCCCTAAGGCCCATGTCCAGTGGGCCCTGAGGAAACAATGAGTTAGGAATGTCAGAATTCTAAATTCCCAAACCAGCCCGGCTACTGCAGTCGCTAATCCTCCCGTGCCTCCATTTCCCTGCCTGCCGAATGCCATTGGTCTCCCAGGGTGATTTTGAGGGCTAACCAACAGAAAGGATTAGCGGCCCAACAACCATTCAAATTGCTAATAAATGTGGTATTTTGTAGCCAGTTATTTGCGTCTAAACCTTTTATATTCTTGCTTGGCATCCTACATCCCTGCCTGTCTTCTTCGGCTTTTCTCCCCGCTCCTTATGAAGGACCAGAGATAAAATGTCCATAAGGCGCTGTGTCTGGAGGTACAATTGCAATCTGGAGGTAGAGAGAATTGGTCATACTGTGAAATTTAAAGCAGTGGTGGTTCAGGGGAGAAACTCACCTAAGAGGCATCGCTAGCCTAGCAAACAAAGAAGCAGCTAGAAAAAAAAAAATGCCATAACAGATCGGAGCGTCACAATGCGATGTGGGTGTTGGTATACTGAGTTCAGGTCAGACAGTACCTGGGCAAACGTAACAGAGAGATTCCAAAGGCTAAGAAAAAATAATAAACTTGCCAGTGTGTTGGAAATTAAAGTGATTACCTGAGCATAAATAATGAACACAACATTTATTGAAGTAAACGATGTACTGAGCTTTATAAATGTCATTTGAATAACTGATATTGTACTTTGCTGGGCTATGGTTTCATATGCATTCAGTTATGCATTTTAATGTGTGTCCCCCACCCCCAGCAAACAGTCTTTCAAATCAGTATAAATTGCTGTGCCTAGCAGGCATGTCTTGATCTTTAGCTGCCATGACAACAGGATACAGAGAAATGCATTTTCATAACAATTGCTAGCAATGTTGAGAATCCTGTTACTTTGTGTCGGGGAACAGCTGGCTACGGGGAGAAAACAGCATTGTTTCCCTTAACTTGAAAGCTTTTGTTGTGATAATTGAAAGAATAGGTAGAGAAATTGTTGTTTAAGGAGAAAGTAGGTAGGTGGGGACAAAGCCTTGGAGTGCAGGAGGTGGGTTGAGGAGAGAGAAGGGAGAGAGGGAGGGAGGAGGGAGGGGGCAAAGAGGGAGAGGGAAAGAGGGGGGAGCAGGAAGGGGGCAGGGAGAATGAGGGAAATGGGGGGGCAGGGAGGAAGAGGGAGAGAGCTGGGGGAGAGTGTTCCTGATGGTTTGCAGAAATGTGTTTCCTTAAGGTCTGTGGTTAGAGGCTTGGTCCTGCGCTGGGGTTGCAATTTTTTGAACAGAACCTGCCCACTGTGGGGAAATCCCTGGAGACCATCTCCAGCATGGTGCCGTGGCATGCACACAAGCAACAAATCTTGTTGCCTAGTCTCTGGTACTGCTGCCAGCTGGCTGTGCTTGTAGGCCCCTGGGGGTGTGCTTGTGAAGGGACCTTTGCGTGCCTAGTGGCTTCAGTCCTTGTTTCCTAGCTGAGGATGAAGGCAGTTTTGCTTTGACCTTTGCTCTCACTGTGATGAGTTGCTTACCCACTCCTGGTCCCAAACCTCCAAACGGAGCCAAAGCAACTCCCGTCTCCCTCATTTTGTATGTGTGTGTGTGGTTTGTGTGCCTGTGTGTCTGTGTTGAGACACAAGGTTGCTGCTGGGTGGCTTTTTGATCTTCTTGTATCTTAAAATATCGAGGCAAGGTCTCTCATTGGGGCCACACTCGTGGTTCTGGCTGGTTCTGAGATCCCCTGACAAATTTCTGAAGGCTGGGATTACAGACAGCCTTCATGCCCACCTGACTTTTATGACTCTGAGAATCCAACTCTGTTCCTCACACATGCATCAAGTGTTGCATCCTCTAGCTGTCTCCCCAGCCTACATTTCTCTTTAGAAACGGATTCTCTCCAGTGTTTTGTTTTAGTGGCTTGAAGTCCATTTACAGAGGTGAGAGATTATCCTGGGTCATCTGTGTGGGCCCTAAATGCATGCATAAATGTCCCTAGAAGAGGACCAAAGAGAGATTTGCTCTTTGGTGGAGAAGAAGCTTTGGAGACGCTGGACTCGGGTGAGACAGTGAGATTTTAGAAGGAACAGGAAGCAGACTCTCCTAGAGCCTCCGGGGAGCACTCTGTTCTTTGATTTCAGCTGAGTGACATCTGCCCTCTAGAACTGTGCAAGGCTAAACTTCTGTCGTTTTAAACTACCAAGTGTGTGCTAGCCTGTGATCACAGGAAACAAAGCATGTCGCCACAGGGAAGAGAAGACAGATAAGGTTAAAGAGGCTGGATGTCAAATCCTAAGGGGCAGAAGCTGGCCACAGGTCTGTGACAGCCGCAAAGGTTCTTGAAGGATGCCCGGGTGTTGCCAATCTTTTTTTCTCATTTGTTTATCTTATATTATTTTTCTCATTTTTTCTTTCTGGTTAGTCACGTAAGTCCATGACACCAATTCCAGGCATAAAACATTTTCGACTTCTTCTCTTTTTCTGGGACACTGGGTCACCCTGGGACCCTTTAGACCTTGGTGCTTCTTTGGGTCCTATCCTCTTGTGTCATATTCTCCTTGGATGATCCCTTCTACCCCCAGGACCTCAGTCATCCCCTCCATTGCTTCCACAGATCATTATCCACAGTTCTTCCCTCCTTTAATTCTAGGTTTATGATGGATTCTGCGCTTGTGTGTGAGCTTTCTGTAACAAAATACCTGAGTTAATCAACGTAAAAACAGAAAGCAGCTATTTATTTATTTATTTATTATACAATATTCTGACTACATGTATGCCTGCAGGCCAGAAGAGGGCACCAGAACTCATTACAGATGGTTGTGAGCCACCATGTGGTTGCCGGGAATTGAACTCAGGACCTTTGGAAGAACAGGCAATGCTCTTAACCGCTGAGCCATATCTCCAGCCCCGAGCAGCTTTATTTTGGTTTATATTTTTGGATTTCCAGTCCAGAGTTATCAACCCCATTACTTTTGGGCCTGTGATGAGGCAGTACATCTTGCTGGGACTGTGTGGCAGAGCAAACCATCCCTTCATGGAAGGTTCAGGAAGAAAGAAAGAATCACCCTATTTAAACAGGTACTTCCTCAGAACTCCGCCTGAGACAGTTGAAACTGGGAGGGATCCTCTAAGGCCAGCGGCCAGACAGAGCCTATAGGTTGGGTCGCTCACCCTCTAGCCAACAGTAAGGACATCATCACTGGTGGCTGGTGGAGCGCAGCTAGCGTAGCACGAGGTGGCTGAAATGCTCGTGAATGGCGAATTGGGATGAGGTAGACGGGAAGGGGTGCTTCACCTGGGGTCTCATTTCCAGGATTTGTGGAGCTCATAGGATGGGGAGAATGTGAAAAACGGAGCCAGATGGACCCTGGCTTTTCCCAGGTGGATGTAATTAGAGTGAATGACGGGGTCCGAGTGGAATCCTGGGACTGGTCTTCAGGAGTTGGGGCCCTAGGGACGGAATAGATGTGTAACGACACAGTACTACCCAACTTGTTTGCCTAAGAGAAGTCGTGAATGGATGACCAGAAGACGCCGAGGCACTGACCTCAATAGGAAACAATGATTTCTGGGGCTGGAGAGATGGCTCAGTGGGCGAATACGGACTGCTCTAGCAGAGGGCCTAGGTATGGGTCCCAGTACCCACATGGTGGCTCACAACTGCTTGTAACTCTAGTTCCAGGGCATCCTATGCCTTCTTTGGATCTTCCCAGCACCAGGTTATTTTCCTGTTCCCCAGCTGTATAATTGAAATTCGTGTTACTTTATAGTTGGGCTCCATTTTCCTCTAAAAGGTTTACTTTCCTTTTATGTGTATGAGTTTTTTTCTTACATGCAGTGCCCAGGGTGCTGGCAACCGAACTCAGGTCCTGCTGGAGCAGCGGTTCTCAACCTGTGGGTCACAACCTCAATTCAACATTGGAGCTGAACGACCCTTTCACTGGGGTCGCCCAAGACCATCATAAAACACAATTATTCACAATACGTTTTGGAACAGTAGCAAAATTACAGTTATGAAGTAGCAATGAAAATAATTTTATGGTTGGGAGTCACCATAACATGAGGAGCTATATTAAAGGGTCACAGCATTAGGAAGGTTGAGAACCACTGGGTCGGAGCAATGCTAGTGCCTGAGTACTGAGCCAACGTTCCAGTCCCTAAAATATGCACTTCCGTATCTTTCATGTTACTCCATCCTGTCATGAAGAAGGAAGCCCTATGTCTGGCAAACGGTCTTCTTTGGGTTCTGGAGGAAGCTAGTTCCGTACTTGGAAATCCTGCTATAGTTAGAATCCCATTATACCAGATGTCTATGTAACAGGCTGTATCATACAAGGTTGTTAACCCTGAGTTAACAGGACAGTGTTCTACAGCCAATGCAGGCTGTGGTACAGGCAGCCCCGGGACTGTACAACCAGGGAATACCTACCAGTGACTGGAGACAATGATACAAGCCACATTGAACCATAGCATAGATGAAAGACTTCAGACTTCTGTGATCTGGAGACTATAAGACAAATGGAGGAGTCTCTTAGCAGGACAATTGACCCTGACATTGACGTTTTATACAACAGCCAGGGAGAAATAGGGTGGCATTTAGTGTCCCTCTGGGATGCCTCTTGGTCCATCCTTGGTCAGCTATGATGCTATGTGGGCAAGTGAAATGGTCTTGATCTGAGACAGGCACGGCGACCAGGAATACGGGACCCTCAACAACAAGGGCCCGTGTCTTGTCAGCAAATGGCCCGAGAGGTCTGCCCAGGCAGGTTTTGAGGATGAGTGTGTTGTGGAGGGATTGTGGAGGAGGGGGCCGTGGGTAGTCGTTGTGGTCCCAGGGCCAGCTACTGAGTGGCAGCCGTTGTCCATAACCCTCCTTTTCAGATATGGCTCTGGGTGTGGTATAAGCCATGCACTGTGGTTGGTGATATGCGCTGCCCCTCTGTCCAGGTTGGGTCTTTGATCAACTTGATACAAGCTAGGGTTATCTGAGCAGAGAGAATCACAAATGAGAAAATGCCATCTTATGACTGGCCTTTAGGCAAGCCTGTGGGAGCATTTTCATCATTAGTAATTGAGGTGGGAGGGCCCAGCCCCCAGCCCACGGTGGGTGGTGCCAACCTTGGCCAGGTAGTCCTGAATGGTACGTGCAAGACTGAGCAAACCACGCATGACGAGTGAGTAGCATCCTCCATGGCCTCTGCTTCAGATTTTTTCCTTGAGGCTCCTGAGCTGAGTTCCTGCCTTTGTTCCCCTTATTTATAAGCCAAAATAAACCCTTTCTCCCTACGTTATTTTTGGTTTCAGTGTTTTTGTCATAGCAACAGAAGCCCTAAGTCACCATCCGATTCTCCTCTGAGAAGGGAGCTGCCAGTAGATGGCAAAAAAAAAAAAAAAAAAAAAGAAACCACAAACAACCCCCAAACAAAGCAAAACAAAACACACAAAACAAAACCCAATACAAATTTCTTAGGGCTTTCTTTAGCTGTTGATGACCCCTTTGTGCTTCCAAGGGCAGCTTAACCAATGACAGAGCTGTGGCATTTCATCCTGCTGCGCTCTGTTTCTACCCTGATAGACCATTAGCATTCAAAACCCCCCATCACTTTGGCTGAGCTCTGATAAGTATGTGCTCCCCATCCCAACAGATTCTCTCTGTTTAGCCCTGGCTGTCCTAGAACTCATTCTGTAGACCAGGCTGGCCTTGAGCTCAGAGATCTGCTGGCCTCTGCCTCCCAAGTGCTGGGATTAAAGGCATGCATCTCCACGCCTGGCCTGTGCTACTGTTTAACTCCTCTGATTCTGTCTTTTGCTTTCCAAAAATGTTGACTCAGAATTACTGTGAGATATGGGATGTTCCGGGAAATCCACAGTTTCCAAGTTTCTTCCCCTGATGGGGAAATAGTTCTGAATCCAAAGAAGAAAGTGTCTAAGTAGCTGGTGTTCCGCGAACAGTTTTGAACTACTTCTCCTCAGTGGTCGGACTTCATTCTCAGAAGGGGTGAGTTGATCAGGGTCAGTCTGGCAACTGGGATTTGTTCCCAGTAAAACTGTGACAAAGGAGAGAGAGAGATCTTTTGTCCATCTGTGAGCTCACAGCTGATGAGGGTTGGTGGGGACGGTGGTGGGGTGTGTGTGACAAACTGGATTGTTTTTAGATATGAGTTCAAATCCCAACTCCTTCCCTAGTGGCTGCGTAGCTGGTTGAGTTATTTGAATTCTCTGCTTCAACTTCCTCATTGTAAGACAGACCCATAAGCTGTCACTGAGGAGTTAGTTGCAGGAATTAGGATAAGTACATCAAGTCCTTGCACCGGATTGGAAGCTGTCAGCTCCTAGCTCGTGTATGTTTTAAAATTGTATCTTTAGCTCCTTTCCATTTTTATGTGCCCAGTCTATCCTTTCATGGAAGAAAGGAATCAATACTCTCCCATTAAGGCTTTAGGGACTTAATGTATTCGTTCTTTCTGGGGAAATGGCATTTTTAAAAGGAAGAGAAGGGGTGTCTGAATTAAGGAACAGCTTGGTGATGGATGGCTGGACAGTGTTTGGAGGGAACGGGGCCCTGAGGTTAAGTCTGATAAAGAAAAACACTTCACATTTGGGTGAAGCTGGCTTTCTCAGTTTTTGATGAAGAGGGAGGATGGAACTTTGCATACAAGGAGGCCAACCTCCACACCTCCTTACCTCCTCCCTCCTCCTCAATTCCTCCCTCCTCTCTGCTCCTCACCTC
>JABTXL010002128.1:4622759-4658506 GCA_025134845.1 Neodon shergylaensis
CTCTCTCTCTCTCTCTCTCTCTCTCTCTCTCTCTCTCTCTCTCTCTCACACACACACACACACACATAATATAGCTGATAGTTTTTGTTTGTCCCCCATCCCCAGACAGGGTTTTTCTGTGCAACACCCCTGGCTGTTCTGGATCTTTCTCTGTAGATCAGGCTGGCCTTGAACTCACAGATCTGCCTGCCTCTGCCTCCTGAGTGCTGGAATCACTTGGTCTAGTTGATAGTTTTTAATCTTCTGTTACCACATTCTGCTCCTTCCTCTACCTCCAGCCCTTCTTCCACTTTCATGCATTCTCTCCCTTGTGTTATTTTCTTCAATTATTATTGTTACATGTACACAGACATACAATGTATAAACAACCTTCTGAGTCCATTTTAGTGTTGCTTGTATGTGTATATTTTTAGGAAAGATCACTTGGTGTTTGTTTTTTACAGCCGAGTGTACACACACACATGTCCTACATTTTCTTTTTAAAAATTAATTAAATTTGTTCTTTTCAGTATCATACATGTATGTACATAGTGCATTCTTTTTTTTAATATTTATTTATTATGTATACAATATTCTGTCTGTGTGTATGCCTGCAGGCCAGAAGAGGGCACCAGACCCCATTACAGATGGTTGTGAGCCACCATGTGGTTGCTGGGAATTGAACTCAGGACCTTTGGAAGAGCAGGCAATGCTCTCAACCTCTGAGCCATCTCTCCAGCCCACATAGTACATTCTTATGACTTTCAGTCCACTCTCTCTCATCTCCCTCTCATCCGGTCATACCTTCCCATGGTACTCCTCCTCCTACCTGTCGTGCCCCCCACACTGCTCCATACAAACCCTTTCTCCCATTCCCCTCTTTGTTTTGTGACCCACCGAATTTAGTGGGGGGGGGGCTTTGTGTAACTTTTTATATATAAAATGAAGCCCAGTGGGCTGGTTGGTGGTTATGCAACTAGAGACAATATCTCCTTCTTCCCAGCATCAGTCATTAAACCTGAAAGTTGTGAGGAGAAACATCAAGTTCATGGTTGTCCAATCAAAGCAAGCTTTATTAAATACTGGCCGGGAAGATGGAACCTGTTGAGGTCCATAGCTGGGATTCCCAGAGAACGGTGCCGAATTAGGCCAGGTGAGACCCACGACGTAATGCTTTTATCCTGTGGGGACAAGCACACATCTTGACTTCATAGCTCCCGCTCCTGTGTGATCGAGCACATCCTGTGCTGTTGCGGCAACCAACCTTGTTTGCTGAGGTGAAAACCCGGGACTTGCTATGCCCCCAGCGTTCCAGGAAGTTACCTGCCCTTGGGTAAGTGGGGTTTACAGATCAACTTTAGTCCTTACACAGCCTCTCTTCCCATCTTGTTGCTGCTGTCTCCACAGTGCAGCTCGGGGTCTGCTGCCCCCAGCAGAAGGTTGTACTATGTGGCATGTCCTGTCACATTCTTCCTGGGTCCCCATCTAGTCATTGTCCCATGGGGGCAATAGTGGGTGTGTGTTGGGGAGCATCCATAGGTACTTGTATCTGTTGTCTGGAGCCGTGTTTATGAACTGCTTACACTCTGGTGATCGAGGCATGGCACATGTGGTTCCGGGGTGGATGGATGAGGAGAGTGGGGTAAGGCAGTGTGGTGGATGTGGGGGTGTGGTGGATGTGGAGGTGTGGTAGGTAGGTAGGTGGGGAGATGGTGTGGGTTGGAAATCTCTGGGTTTCTGAGCCCCATACCCTTTTAATGGTGTGTATCTATGGTTTGCTGTGGTTCACGTTCCATCCTGGTCAGTCAGTCCAGTGTCCAGTTTGGTTACTTCAGTTCACTGTTTCTCTGTGGTTTTCATTGCACAGATGCTCCGAGTCCTTTGCAGCACTTCCGGGGTGGGCTTCAGTGCAGTGCCTGCTGCTTGCTGTTGCTGGGTGCACCTGCCGGATTCTTTGTGGAAAAACCCCACCTTAGTCTCACTTCTGCTTTCTGTGGTTCCTTCTATTATTGGTGGCTTAATAAATATTTATTATTATCATCATCGTTATAATTATTATGTGTGGCAAGCACATGGAGGTCAGAGGTCAGTTTGTGGAGTATAGCTCTCGCCTTGCTTTATGTGGGCTCCAGGGACTGAACTCACGCTGTTGGTCTTGCTTGGTATTTCACCTGCTGAGCCCTCTCACAGGCCCTGCTGTTTATCTGAACTTTCTTCCACAAAAGCATCTGGTCTCATAGTCATGGCTTCTGATGCACCATGTTCCCAAAATCTTCTGGATTTTAATGATGATGATGAGGAGGAGGAGGTTTTGTGCGAGAAAGATGTGGGTTGTGATGATGGAGTTTTCGGGGTATAGGTAAACAGTGAAGATCGTATGGGACTTGAGTCTGTTTCTGACCCCTCAAAGAACGTGGGGAATTTACCCCTGCAATGAGGATGGGTGTTCTGTAAGGACTATGAAATAGGTAAATAAAACAGGAAGTCATTTGTCGGTCTCCGTATTCACGAACCTGCCATTTTGCCAGAAATAATTCTAATTGGTAAAACTCCTATTTCCTTTTGAGGAATTAGTGGGGGCTTTTGTTGTCAAAACAAGAGATCCTAAGACATACACAGATGAGTTGTTTTGATAATTCTGGCTTCTAGGGTCTTTCCACAAAAAGGGAAGAATATTTTGTAGAAAAGATACAAGCAAAACAAAACCCTGCATTGAGACAGTATTCAAGATAAAGGCTGAATACCGGCTTAGGAGGACACAAAGGCGGTGTCCCAGCTGTCTCATCTAGGTCCTGACTTCAAGGCGTGAGATCTGTTTTTTTGGGTGTGTGTATATGTGTTTCTTTTTGATTGCCTCAGTATCCAGTACTTCCCTTTGCTAAAATGTTTCAAGTTTTGACCTGAACAAGGAAAGCAGAACCGGGGGTCAGTGGTTTCAGATACACCCTGAGGCTGGGGTGTAACTGTGTTGTCTTCTCGCTTGTGAGGTTTAACACTCACTCATCTGTACTGAGCCTGGGGCTTGAGCTTTCTCTTAGGGAGTTTCAGCCAAATTGGAGTTAAACTACCTTGAAGTGCCAGAAAGGCTATGCAAGACACCTGTTTCCTCTGTGACCTGTGAAAGTGAGCGCCTATCCCCTGGCCGTAGCCCAACAGGTGTTTACTGCACGCCTTGAAGAACTGACGTCACATGAATCGGATGGAGAGGCATGATGTGGAAGGCACAAAGAGCAGACAGAAAGAAAATTATAAAAGAAGCACCGGCTCCGGAGCAGAGTGGTCCGCTAGAGGCTCGGAAAAGTGAGGCCACTCCGGCTTCAGAAGAGGGGAGTTTTTGTAAGCCTGGCTGTTAGCTGTATCCAGATCTCAAACAGACTTCAGGTCTCCGTTACAGACAAGACCGGCCTACCTCCCAACACAGCCAGGAGGAAGCCTGTAGGGCAGTCAGAGAATCACTCCAGGATTTGACAGTGCTCATGTTGATAGCGGTACAAGATATAGCCTGAGTTGTAAAGCACTAAAAAAGTTATTTACCTACTAAGAAATGATCAAAATTCTTGTCTAGGGGGAACATTTACTCTGTTTTATAGAATGAAGCGTTGTTGCCCAATTCCTTACAAACTGCTGTCTAGTCTAAATGATTCAAAAACAGGTAATGAGATACCACTTACTCCCCGTTGGGATTATTTAGTCTAATTTTAAATTAGCACAGTACAATATAGGTTCCTCCACATAACAGGAACAAGATTTTCACTATTTTTTTTAATCCAATTATACAGGGCTAGGGAGATGGTACAGCAGTTAGGAGTCCCTATTCCTTCTGCAGAGGACCTGAGTTCAGTTCCCAGCAATCCTGGTGGGTGGCTCAAAGTAGCCTGTAATATCCTCCAGGGAATCTGCTGCTGTTTTCTGTCCTCTGAGATCACCTGTGTGCATATCACACACACACACACACACACACACACACATCAATAAATAAAAATTTTTAAAAACAAATAAATAAATGAATGAGTGAAATTAATTTAAAAGCAATGAGAGGTTACTAGCCACAAGGAGAAGATTGAGTCCTTCTGATTCTCCTGAACTTAGGAAGCCCACAACACAGGAAATACAGATGGCCGACAGGGACCAGGCTCCTGTGGAAAAGCACAGCTGTGCTTCTGGGAGTGGTGCCTGCTTGAGAAAAGCCATTGCTGCCCAGGAGTGTGGAGGCAATTGCACCCTAACAATGATACAAGTGGCTGCTTATTGAGATAGAAATAATTTAGAAAACCTTCAGTGAGAAAAAGCATGTTACAGCTGTGCATATCCTATGATCTCGTCTCTAAGAATATTTGTATTGATTGATATTTGGGTATTCATAAAAATTTAACAGACGTTCCCCTGCTAAGGTAGATAAAGAATATTATTGTTTCATTTTTCCCTTCAATAAAAAAACTGAATCACATACTTGAAAAGATAATTTTCAAAAACAGATATATTGTAGCTATCATAACCCTTATATAGAAATAAAAATCAGTGCGTTTTGAAGAGTTACTTCATTCATAATAGGAAAAGCAGAGTTTTAGACCCAGGAAAATCTCTTGTTTTGTTTTTCTGAGACAGGATCTCACTATGTATCTCTGACCAGTCTGGAACTCGCTGTGTAGATCGGGCTTTCCTTGAACTCATAGAGATCCACCTGCTGGGATTAAAGGTGTGCACCACCATGCCTGACTATAACTAGAGTCTTTAAAGACTTTTTTTTTTTTTTTTTTTTTTTTTGGTTTTCCGAGACAGGGTTTCTCTGTAGCTTTGGTGCCCATCCCGGAACTAGCTCTTGTAGACCAGGCTGGCCTCGAACTCCCAGAGATCCGCCTGCCTCTGCCTCCCGAGTGCTGGGATTAAAGGCGTGCGCCACCACCCGGCCTTAAAGACTTATTTTTAACTCTGTGTGTGTGTGTGTGTGTGTGTGTGAGAGAGAGAGAGAGAGAGAGAGAGAGAGAGAGAGAGAGAGAGAGAGAGAGCAGGTGCGCATGCGCCACGGAGAGCGAGTGCTGAGGTCAGAGGACGGCTTTCCTCCACCTCTATACTTGATCTGGGGATTGGACTCGGGTTATCAGCTTGTGGAGCAATTGTTTTACCCACGGAGTTGTCTTGCCAGCTTCTTAGCCTTATTTTAATATCCCCAGACTGACTTGCAGGATCCTTCATTAAAAAATTTAGGTTCCAGCTTAAGTATGGCCAGTCGTATTTTCCTGTTATACATATTGCATGCGGTTCCTTAATCCATGTTTGGGAGCATGCAGTCATGCTGACTGTGCTAAGCCAGGTGACAAGGCTACCTACTACTGCAGAGAAGCCACAAAATTCGTGAGCCTCCTCCCTGAGCTATACTCTGCTTGGTTCTGTCCCTCGCTCTTTGTTCACCGGGTCAAACTTCTCCTTCCTTCCTTCTCCTCTTCCTCCCATCTCCTTCTATTCCCTTTCTTGATCTTTTATGTCCCCCCCTTGCTGTTTGAGACAGAGTCTTACCATATAGCCCTGACTGGAGCTTGCAATGTAGACAACTGCTTCCCTTTGAACTTGTAATCCTCCTGCCTCAGTATCCCGAGTTTCATACATGGTGCGACAGATGAGACTTTGTGCCTAAGTGCTGGCATGAGCGGTGTGTACCGCTCCACCAGGATCTTGGTCACATCCCAAGAGTTTCCACCCCAGGGAATTGGTTTTCAGCCCAGGTTTATATCAAAAGTGTTTGAGTAGCTTTTATGGGATCGCAGGTGTAGTTTAGTGGTAGAATTCTTGCTTAGGTTTGAGTCCCTGTACTGCTGAAAAGAACACCGACCCACCACAACACCCACCCCTGCTCCTGAGTGTCACAGCTGGATCAACCAGATCAAATCATCTATGATCAAATTATAGAGGGAGTTGAAGAAAGAAAGAAAGAAAAATCAAGTTAAGAAAAACAACAACAAGAGGAACTGGAGAGATGGCCAAGTGGTTAAGAGCTCCGGCTGCTCTTCCAAAGGACCAGGGTCCAATTCCAAGCACCCACATGACAGCTTACAATTGTCTGTAGCTCTAAGAACTGACACCCTTATAATGACATACATGCAGGCAAAACACCAATGCACATAAAATAAGAATAAATACACTTTAAAAATTTAAAAAACAAAACAAAAGGAACAAACAACAACACAAAAACAAAAACAAGTTGGCAACCCAGTACATGGGAGCTTGAGGCAGGAGGATTGCTGAGAGTTCAAGGCTAGCCCGGACTATACAGAGTGATATCCTTTCTCAAGCCAGAACAAATCAAACCAACACCAAGACAAAACAACAACACAAAACAAAACAATGTCAAACTTTTTAGTTGGGTTCTATTGCATTTTACTTATTTTGTGCAAAGGGGGCATGGGCCTTTGTAGTTGGGTCCCAGGAATTGAACTCAGGTTGTGAGGTTTGGTTGCAAGCATTTTTATCCACTGAGTAACCTCACAGGCTCCCGGCTTGGGTTCTAAACCCATTGGTATCAAAAGCAGCTCCTCCCACAAACATCTTCTGGTAACATCCCATCAGTCCTTTGTCTCAGAAAATTCAAGAACAATCCTGCTAAAAGAGGAGGTGGCCAACAGAAGAGGGAACACAGGAGAGCCTGGATATGATTTACAGACTTGCTTGATCCTTCCGTATGAAGGTCCGCTAATCAAAGTGTCATACAATGCTGCACTAAGGTTCTCTCTCTTTCCTTCTGTCTTTCCTTTGGATAATAATCTTTCATCGTATATTTTACAGTCTATGGCCATACTACAAGCCCAGAAGCTAAGCAGGGTCAGGTAAAATATATATTGATGGGAGATATATATTTTGCAAATATTTTCTCCCACTTTAGGGCTTGTTTTCTTATTATCTTCTTTATGCTGTATTTAAAATTTGTTTTCATATTGTATTAGTGGAGCTTCCAGTAAGATGGGAAGGATGAGGGGGTGGCAGGCATCCTTTTCCCCCTTTAAATCCGCCACCTGGAGGTAATGTCCTCACATGAATGTAATGACTTTACATTTATGCAGTGCCATAGCATGTATATAGTGTCTTCACGTGTATGCAATGCCTTCACATCTATGAAATGTCTTCATATGTATGTAATGCTGTCATATGCATGTAACACCTTCATGTGAATGTATGGAATGCTTTTTCTTCCTATGTGATGTTTATTATGGACTTTTGATAGGGAATTTTTACAGTTCAAGGGAGTTTTCCTTCTATTCCAAGTGACTAGGAGTTCTTTCTCCCCTGCATTTGTCAAAATGCTCGTACAGTTGGGTGTTAATGCAATGAAGTATGCTGGTAGATTTTTTCAATAAAGCAGCCTTGCATTCCTGGGATAAGCCTTATTTGGTATAATGCTAAATATTCTGTTTGTTCCTGGATTTGGTTTACTAATACCCGATTTAGGATTCTTGTAAGTGACTCTGGCATGCAGCCCCTTGTTTGTGGTGCTCGGCTGCTCACGTCGGTTACATTAATCCTGTGAAGTGAGTTGGAGAGCTCTCTTCTTTTCCTGTTCTTGCGCTTATTGCAATATTTTAGTACAGTTTCTAAATTTGGCAAACGGGATGCCAATCACCGAGAGGTCTTTTGAGGATGAAAACAGATAAAACAAGCAGAGCGACTAGGACAGCGCCCGTACTGCCGAGCAAGCTTTCTGCCTTAGCTTGGGCTGCTATATTCTGCTTCCTGGAAGTGTTTCGAAGGAATAGTGGCTATCCCTGAAGGCTGGGTGACAGTCCAACATCTAACAATATTTCTTTTTCTCTTTTTCTTACTCACATTCTTCCTCCTTCTCCTATTCCTCCTCCTCTTCTTCCTTCTTCACCTCTTCCGTCTGTGTGAGATCTTCAGCCTGGGTATCTGCCCTTCTAGGTAGTCATACTTCCACTGAGCTATATGGACCCTGGTGTTTTGAGACAGAGGCTAGCCTGCAAGCCCCAGGGATCCACCAGTGTCTACTCCCTGCCACTGAGGTTACAAAGATATGCCACAATGCCTGGCATTTTTATACAGGTTCTGGGGACTGAATGCAGGCCCTCATGTCTGTATGCAAGCATTTTACTGGCTGAGTTATTTTTCTAGCTACCTCTACTTCAGATTTTCTATGTATCTCCTTTTGTTAATTGAATTTTGATTTTCTGAAACAATGTCTAGTTATGTAGCCTGGACTGGATTTGAACTTGGAATTCTTCTGCCTTAGACCCTGAATGCTGGGATTACAGGTGTGTGCCACCCTTCTTGGTTTGAATTCTAGTTTCATTGTGCTGTCGCAAGAATGGGGACTGTAATATCACTGCTTCAATGTCTGTAATGCATTGGTTTGTTTATCCTATGTTCTTTGGCCAGAAGATGATCCTCATAAAGACATTACTTTGCTCATGTATCTGGTGTGTACTGAGTGTATGAGATAGTGGTTGCCATGACAAATACTGCTTCCATGCTTGTTGAACGTCAGAATGATTGTCAGACACCTGGTGTGGCGGTGCACACCTTTGATCTCAGCCCTCAGGAGGCAGAGGCAGGTGGATGTTTGTGAGAAACTCCGTCTCTGCCATCCCTAAAAGGAACGATTGATAGAGATGTCATTCTTTTGCGGCCATAGTCTGTTTCTTTGTGGTGGTTTTCCTTAACCACTTAGAAGAAGCTGCTAATTCCCACAAGTGCTAGATCATGCCAGCAGAATTGGCTTCACATTCGTAGATCTGTGTCAAGTCATCTTTAGAAGGTGTCTGCAAACATCAATGTTTTTTGACCTCTAAGCAGGTTGGAGGAGTGTCCGCCCCTAAACCTATTTGATTTTAACCTGCTCACTTTTAGCACCCCAGCACTAATGTGAACTCTCCTTAGCACATTTGCCATCCTCTAACAAGTTACCACAGAGCAAGGAGTTTCTAAATAACAGAAGTCCCTTTCTACTTTTTACAGGCTGGAGTTCTGAGATCAGGATGCTTGGGTCCTCTGGACTGCATGTGCCTCACTGCAAGAGCAGTTGATTTTCTTTTTCTTGTTTCTCACGAGGGCACTGATCTTAGTCACATGTATATCATGACCTAATCACCACTAAAGGCTCCTCTGCTTGATATATCACATTGGGCATTAAGATTTCAGCATACGAGTTTCTGGAGCATGTAGTCATCGAGGTCACAGCAGCGGCCACGACCAAGCTGGCTCTCCCCATAAAACACATTTGTTTCCTGTATTTAATGTCTTCCACAGCACGGTATTCATGTATTCTGTCAAGCAGTTACAGAGAAGGGCCAGCTGGCCATCACTCAGCTTGCTGTATCAAATAGATATTTTTGAAAATATACAATCTTTGAAGATTTTTATTCTTCAGACAACTTAGGCTTTGAAAACTCTGTATATCTTAAAAGCAGTTTCACAATGTCAGTGGTTTCCTGTGATTGATAGTCCCAGTGCACTGAGCTCACGGAGACATTAAAACTGTGGCATAGGGAAAGAAAAAAGGGCTTTGCGATATTGGCTCCTGTGGCAGTCAGTAATCTCCTCTTGCCTTTTCTTTCTCTTTACTGAGGATTTTTTTTTCTTCCCTCCTGAAAGGTTTGTGCTTTATTGCATTCTAGATATGGACATATGAATAAAAATAATTTTTTTCCTTGTCCTTGGCAGAATCTTATTTCTCAGCATAGTCAGAATTACAGGATAAATATTATAATTCCATCTCTTTGGAATTTTGAAAGCTCAAACTTAAGAAAGAAAATCACAGAGCATTGCTAATAATTAGGCTTCTCAGGGAGGACATTGATGACCTCAATGTCATTTGTGTTCTCAAGGAAGGGAAGAAGTGGCTCCATTTCAGAGGGTGGTGGCAAAAAGAAATGCTGTGTGATATAGAGAAGCGATGAGGTGAAACAGGGATCATTTGGGAAGGCAAAAGAGGTCATTTTTACTGGGTGTGAACAGAATTACTTTTTCCCCAACTGGGGGGGGGGAGGTCTTGTGAATAAGTTATACCAGGATAGCAGCTTTACAAATAACCAAGGAATATAATAACACATCATTGGGGTTATTTCTTTAGTTTTTGCTCAGTAACTGCCTAGGGTGGGTATTCATACTGGCAGGCTATCTCTCCTTGATTGAACCCAGGCTCCTTCAATCTTGTGGCTCTGACATTCCTTAGGGCAACGGTTATAACTGGGAGTAGGGGTGTCTTAGATAATAAGTATTTTATTCCTAGTGGCTTATTTTGTCTCTGCCACATGTACTCGATGTTGTCATTATACCATGAAAACAGCAGAGCCAATGTGTGAAGTGAATTAAACGTGTGGCTGTGTTCAAATAAGACTTTACGTATGAAGTGGCAGGCTGGATTTGGCCCTTGCTGTTTAATCTACAGATCTACTTACAGACAAGACTGGGCATGCTCTTCTGTATTCTGCAGAGAAATAGACGGATCATGAAGATACTGCTATGGGCAATGATTCAGGGCTAGGTCTGGAAGTAAAAACACCGTGTTTCCTTTTTTTTTTTTTTTTTTTTTTGGTTTTTCTAGACAGGGTTTCTCTGTGGCTTTGGAGCCTGTCCTGGAACTAGCTCTGTAGACCAGGCTGGTCTTGAACTCACAGAGATCCGCCTGCCTCTGCCTCCCGAGTGCTGGGATTAAAGGCGTGCGCCACCATCGCCCGGCAACACCGTGTTTCCTAAACAGCTGGAAATCAATCATGATGTGGCATTCAACTTCTAAGGAGCCTGGGAAATGTAGTCTCAATGTGTGATTAGTGTAAAGGGAGACATATTGGTGCATATGAGTCAGTCCTACTGCATTGAACATAATAAATATGAGCAAATTTAGGATTCATCCTCAAACTATCCTACTATGTTTGAAAACAGAGAGCTTAAAAACTAAGATTTTTGCTAGGTGTGGCAGCACACACCTTTAATCCCAGCACGTGGATCTCTGAGTTCAAGGTCAGCCTTGTCTACAGACTGAGTTCCAGGATAACCAGGACTACACAGAGAAACCCTGTCTCAAAAAACCCTAAGAAAACCAAAACCAAAACCGTAACTTTATAGTCAGGCTGACCTGAGTTTTTGAACCCTAGCTGGGCACTTTCTAACTATGTACCCTTGGATTATTTGGTTAACTAATTCATACTTCAATTTCTTCCTGGAGGATGAGGGCGATTATGTTTCTCCTAGGTTACTGTAAATGCTAAGTAGAGGAAAACCATTATGACGAGCATCTTTGTAAGTGTCTCATTAATGGTAGTATTATTATTATTATTTGAATAATTTCTTTCTTGATATAATATTCTGGAATACCCCATTGTCAAGTTTAAGTCCTTGTCCCACTCTGTGTGATGTAGGACAAATTAGTTAAGCTCTCTGCCTCAGTTTCTTCGTTTATGAAATGATGATGATAATAAGTGTACCCCCAGAGTTCTTGTGATGGTTAGATGATTCAGCACACATGGGACCAGAGGTCCTTCATCTTGGTAACTCAGAGCTTAGCTCAGTAAGTGGTGTCTATAGTTATTCTTTCTACACACTGATCCCTAGTGTCTAAGGCTGATGATAAGTCAAGCTAGTCTAATAGTATCTGTACATCATCTTTCACCAAATAGTGAGTCTAAAGGGCAAGTTCTGTGCTTGGCCTGAAGAATACAAGTCATGACAAAGTTTGGTAGAGACCTGGTCTTTATAGGCTTAGACTATATTTGATGTATTATCAAATATAGTTATCGTATATATGTATATATATATATAAAATATCAGTTACTGCAGTGATCCCTTTTACCATGTTATTTAATTTTATTATTTGCAGAAACTCTGTGAACTGGATTTGATTGTCACTATTTTCCAGACAAAGTAACAGATTTAGAGAACTTAAGTAGTTTGAACAAGGTCACCGAACTGATAAACGGCCGAGATGATATTTGAAACGGTGTCCCTCAGACTCAGACGCCAGGGCTGTTAACTGTCGTGCTGGGATGTCAGATCTGGCCACATAAAAAGATTTGCTAAGCAAAGTGTATGTTGTTAAATGGGAATGGAGGTTGGAGATGGGGGAAGGAGGGGGGCGGGATGGTGAGGGTGGCCTCTCGCCTCTTTGGGAATTCAGTTCCATCTCTGGACCATTTATGACAGCAAATGCCCTCTCTACTTGGATGACTTCAAACATCCCCCAGGATTAGAAACATGTAATCTTATCAACCAGGTTTGCTTTCCATCTGCAGGAAAGGCAGGCTTTTCAATTTAACCACTGGCTTAAAAAAATGGGAAAAAAAAATAACACAAAGAAATCTACTGTCTCTAGCCTTCCTTAAAATGATGAATGCTTTTTAAAGGCAAATCCATCATTGGTCACTTGAGGGAGGAAATGTCAAGGAAAGTTATGGTTTGTTAGCTTTTACTTCTTGACATTATACAAGAAAGTAATTGAAGTACAACAAATGCCATGTTGTTTTACCTCGTCTATTTATATAGCCATCGACAAGATGGATATATATGGAACTGCAGATTTGGAAAAAAGTGACAGAGACTCTGTGACTCATTCCATTGTCTTATCAGTGCTGATCAAATGTGCTTCCCTCAACAGAACGCATGGCAGACATTGCTATTCGCGCACGTAGATTCATAGATATTGAACAAACGAGCTCATTTAAAACTCCTCAGGCCCATTAGTCTCTTATCTCTGGCTCTGAGAGCTGGAACATGCTGTATAAGAAAACCGGCACAAATTCAATTCAATAAACAATTATTTATCTGGCCCTCTCTGTACATAAGCCACTCTGCTAAAGAGGGACACAATTAACTCCAATCTGCAGTGACTCCAAGTATAGTCCAGACTAAATGTCCCTTGTTATTTCATCTACGAACAGGCAAAACAAGCGAGTCTGGTCAGCAAGCCAGCGAAGTCCATCTTTCTCGGTATTACGTTATGCTCCAGAAACCCCACATGTAAACTAGGTTTTAGATTCACAAAGCGAGTTCGCCACTCAAAGAATTTTTATAATAGCATTTCGGAGCACATGTTACCATCGACAAATAAGGATTTTTTTTTAAAAGTTGACTGTTTGTGAGATGAATGGCCACTTTATGGAAGGGTATTATGTGGCTTGGATCATGAAAAATCCTAAGGCTTGTTTCTATGACACCCACGATCTCTTTGTGGTTGGATAGTCTGGTTGTCAAGCAACTTAAATAGAAGAGACATGTGAAATTATTATTTTTTTTTCCCCTCTGAAAGGTGTGAGCTACAAAACAAAGGCATCAGGCTGCTTATTGCCCAGCAAAGACCTTTCCAGGCTTCAGCGTAGATTGCTCGGGAAAGAAAGAGACACAGAGCTGTATTTAATAGGGAGAGGCAGGGCAAGCTTTCTGTGTGCCTTAACCTTTTTATTTCCCTGACATTACCTAAGAGACTCGACTGGGACTTCAGGTGAGCCAGTCCAGGGGTATAATCTTAAGAATGGTGAGACCAAGTCTGTGGAGGACAGGGGGTGGTTGGTGTTACTCTGTATTTTGGTTGCTGTTCTTTACAATCCCTTGGTTGAAATGGGTCCCTTTGTGTATGCCCTTTTCTACATATAAATGGGTTGACAGCTCGGATGCCAGAGGACCTGAATTATATGTCTACCATTTACATGTCAGTACTGCGCGGGAAAGAATTTGGCTTTGACAGAAGAGAAGCCTGGCTTTGCTTTCCTCCTGGGAGGTAATTCGGGTTAAATCAGATAGAAGTGTCATTGTTTTAAGTGGGTGCTGGCCATGTTGAGTCTTAGACCGGGGTCAAGAATACTCAATAAGACACATCAGACAGGTCACCCGTGATTGATTTTATAGCTTAGGTTTGGGTCATGTGGTATCAGTCGACGTGAAGCTGAGTTCAACAACTGGTGCGGTCAGTCAATCAATCTATCATGCTTACGTCATAAGGCCATAATGAAAACGCTGAGGCCTGCGTAGCAAGCCTCTTTGCATATTGGCTCCAGAGCAGAGGACAATGGGGACGTTGTACTCTCCAAGCCTCTGCTCCGTGCATCTCATCCTCCTCTGATTGATTTTATTTAGGATCTCTTAGTAACCAAAGCCATAAGGACATTTTTCAGTGAACCCTGCGTGTCCTGCTGGAGAAGTACTGAAACAGGTAGATTTGAGAATCTCTATGAATTTGGAGCTGATGCCCGAAGTGGAGGAAGTCTCTGGGTCTACTCTTTCAAACCACTGTCATTCGGCCCCTTTTGTAGTGGAACTCCGCAGGGCCCATAGGCATGCAGAGGTGTCCAGCTATCCACAACAGTGGCAGCAGACCTTAAACTCCAAGACGAAACATGTCCCTTGCAGGTGTTTGTAGAATGGGCCAATTTGATCGCTTTAGAAAAACAGCATTAGGCCACTTTTTCTTAAACATAATTTTTTATTGGTTCTCTAGGAATTTCCCATAATGCACCCCAATCCCACTCATTTCCCAGTCTCTTCGTATTCACCCTTAACCCCTGTAGTGTCACCAACCCAAAGGAAAATTTAAAAAGAAATAATAAAAATAAAATAAATAATACAAATAAGAATACTAATTAAATTAAATTAAACAGTAAACAAGCAAAAAAAAAAAAACCCCAAACAATCTCATTCCCATCCTCTGTCTTTCCCACCTCTCTATTACCTCTTCCTTCATTTTAGTGGCACTGGGAGCTGCTGTGTGTCATGCAGTAGACATGTTTGTCCAAACAGCTTTTTTTGTGAATGTTCATTGTGTAATGTGTTGTTGGCCAGGTTCGAGGCCTCTGCCTTCTGGTACACCATATACACTGGACCTTAACTCCTCTTGGATATCCTGCAGTTGACCAGGGTCATGGAGATTCCACGGCTATGGTTCCTTAGGACCATTCCCTTCATGGCTCCAGCAGGTCATAGATGGGATAAATGTTGGGGAGGGCCAGCTCAAGCCCTAGATGTGTGCCTGGGTGGTTGCTGAGTTGGTCAGTCTGGGCTTTCCTCCTGTGAGGGGTGGGACCAGCTTTCCTATGAGGGCTGGGGCCAGCTCTCCCATGCTGGGGTCATCAGGTCCATTATCCCAGTGCCGGAGAGGGGTGGGATGAGATCTCCTGTGCAGGGGAGAGGCTCTCCTTGGACCAGTGAGGAGCAGGGCCAGCTCAGCGCAGCCCTCATACTTTTCAACACATAGTTTGCATGGGCCTCTGTGGCTACATGGGCAACGGACATGGATGCAGATCCTGGCTATGGTAAAGCCCACTGATCCAGACATGGCCCTCAGCAGCAGTGTGGGCCCAGATGACTCCGTGGTCCAAGGCAGCAGCACAGGCCGTTCAAATTGACATGGTCTCAGCAGCAGCATCCCTTGGACCCCAACATGGCCACAGGTGGTCACCCAGACCCTGGGTATCTGCGTGTTCTTCAGTGGTAACAGGTGCCGTGGATATCAACACAGACTCTGACAGTGATAGGGCCAAAGACCCAGACATGGCCATAGGCTGCAGCTCAGGCCTGGATGTCACCATGGCCCTGGGTGGCAGTGCAGGGCACTTAGATTTGTGTGGTCCTGGTGGTAGCCTGGCCCTTAGATACCAACATGGCCTCAGGTCTTGGCCTGGACCCTGGGCATCTGCTCAACCTTTGGTGGTAACAGGAGCCGTGGGTATCAACACAGACTTTGGCTGTGGGAGGGCCATGGACTCAGATGTGCCCCTCGTGGCAAGCAGGCCTCCCACATCAGCCTGTTCCTCACCACCTTTGCCTCTTCATATCTGCCTCTCTCCACAGGACATGAGCCATTCTGCCTTTCTCTCTCTCCCATACCCCACTATATGTTTGCTCACCATAAGGACATCCTCGGTGCTGGCAGGCCTTTGGTTTCTCCTACCTGCTCAGGGTACGTGACCCAAAGCAGGTGTGTGGTTGAGATAGACCACTTTTTATTTTTTTTCCCGTTTATTTATTAAAGATTTCTGTCTCTTCCCCGCCACCGCCTCCCATTTCCCTCCCCCTCCCCTAATCAAGTCTCCCTCCCTCGTCAGCCCAAAGAGCTATCAGGGTTCCCTGCCCTGTGGGAAGTCCAAGGACCACCCACCTCCATCCAGGTCTAGTAAGGTGAGCATCCAAACTGCCTAGGCTCCCACAAAGCCAGTATGTGCAGTAGGATCAAAAACCCATTGCCATTGTTCTTGAGTTCTCAGTAGTCCTCATTGTTCGCTATGTTCAGCGAGTCCAGTTTTATCCTAGGCTTTTTCAGACCCAGGCCAGCTGGCCTTGGTGAGTTCCCGATAGAACATCCCCATTGTCTCAGTGTGTGGGTGCACCCCTCGCGGTCCTGAGTTCCATGCTCGTGCTCTCTCTCCTTCTGCTCCTGATTTGGACCTTGAGATTTCTGTCCGGTGCTCCAATGTGGGTCTCTGTCTCTGTCTCCTTTCATCGCCTGATGAAGGTTAATATTCAGGAGGATGCCTATATGTTTTTCTTTGGGTTCTCCTTATTTAGCTTCTCTAGGATCACTAATTATAGGCTCAATGTCCTTTGTTTATGGCTAGAAACCAAATATGAGTGAGTACATCCCATGTTCCTCTTTTTGGGTCTGGCTTATCTCACTCAGGATAGTGTTTTCTATTTCCATCCATTTGTATGCAAAATTCAAGAAGTCCTTGTTTTTTACTGCTGAGTAGTACTCTAATATGTATATATTCCATACTTTCTTCATCCATTCTTCCATTGAAGGACATCTAGGTTGTTTCCAGGTTCTGGCTATTACAAACAATGCTGCTATGAACATAGTAGAGCATATACTTTTGTTGTATGATAAGGCCTCTCTTGGGTATATTCCCAAGAGTGGTTGGTATTGCTGGGTCCAGGGGTAGGTTGATCCCGAATTTCCTGAGAAACCGCCACACTGCTTTCCAAAGTGGTTGCACAAGTTTGCATTCCCACCAGCAATGGATGAGTGTACCCCTTTCTCCACAACCTCTCCAGCAAAGGCTATCATTGGTGTTTTTTATTTTAGCCATTCTGACAGGTGTAAGATGGTATCTTAAAGTTGTCTTGATTTGCATTTCCCTGATGGCTAAGGAAGTTGAGCATGACTTTAAGTGTCTTTTGGCCATTTGAACTTCTTCTGTTGAGAATTCTCTGTTCAGCTCAGTGCCCCATTCTATAATTGGGTTGATTAGCCTTTTACGGTCTAGTTTCTTGAGTTCTTTATATATTTTGGAGATCAGACCTTTGTCAGTTGCGGGGTTGGTGAAGATCTTCTCCCAGTCAGTGGGTTGCCTTTGTGTCTTAGTGACAGTGTCCTTTGCTTTACAGAAGCTTCTCAGTCTCAGGAGGTCCCATTTATTCAATGAGGCCCTTAATGTCTGTGATAGACCACTTTTTAATGCAACCCTTTGGACTAGGACATTCTGAATGATTTTGAATTTGTCCGTGGGTTACAAACACGAATACATTAAGGGTCTGTAAAGGGAAATAGTTAACCAGTAGGTGGAACAGGTGTCAAATCAAGGGACATATACTTGTATAAAGGCAACCAGGGCTAATATGAAATATCTGTATCAGTCTGTAGTTGGAACTAAAGGCTCCATCTGTAAATGAAGGCTTGGAACTTAATGCTTAAGACTACCCAGCCTTCCACATCTTTTCTAATGTCAAGTTTTGTTTGAATTTGTTCATTTTAATTGAATTTATTTCAAATTTATTGGCATAAAATTATTTATTGTGACTTTGTACAATTGTTTAATTGTAGGATCTGTAGTAATGCCTCATTTAAAATTTCTGACTGATTATTTATGCCTTCTATGCACTTTCTTTGGAACTTCATTTTCGATTTAGTATTTATTTTTTTTTAAGTTTCTCCTAGAATCAACTTTTTGTCTTTATTTTTTTTACTGATGTTTGTTTTATATTTCATTCACGTCTATCTGTATATATAATATAGTAAGCCATTAAAATTAAAAGTATAATTATTATATGAGCTAGTAACTCCACTGCTGAGAACATTTCCAAAGGAAGGCAGAGCAGAGTGTGAGGGGAGATCGCTGAGCTTTCATCCTGTAGCATTTGTCAGTAATGTATGACATCAACTCATAAGGCCCCTGGTACATTAATGGTTAAAGAAAGTTTGAGATGTACAGGAGAAAATAATGTTCAGCTATAAAAAGGAGGAGACCTGGTCCCTTCCAATATCATGGATGAATGTGGGGACATTGTAAGTGATAAGCTAATCACAGAAAGATAAGCACATGGTTGTACTTATGGATGGACTCTAATAAAGTCATAGTTAGGAGCTCAGAGTAGATTGATGGATACAGGAGCTTGTAGGGTGGGCAACTGAGGAACTATTGGCCAAAGAGCGCAGAATTATAGTTAGACATGGGTGACTTGAGTATTATTGGTTTGTAGCTCATTCAGCAGTTTCCAGAACAACACATGGTTTAAGAGGGCATCCTGAGTATTCCTTTCAGATCAGTGGCAGGATCGACACTTACGGTGCTCTCTCTTTTGGCTCCTA
This sequence comes from Neodon shergylaensis, assembly GCA_025134845.1. Taxonomy (NCBI): domain Eukaryota; kingdom Metazoa; phylum Chordata; class Mammalia; order Rodentia; family Cricetidae; genus Neodon; species Neodon shergylaensis. The sequence goes on from JABTXL010002128.1 coordinate 4,641,250, forward strand.
GGAAGGCTGTGTAGGCTGTGGGCAGTGTGAATAAAGACCACGTTACCAGTCTGCTTTTCTCCTTAAGATGAGTTGGTTCCTCAGCATGGAGCCCAGTGCCTGAGCTCACATCCTCACCTTCCAGCTCCAACTAGGAACAGCTTCCTTTCTCCTGTGTATTCCTAAACCACAGAGGCCGGATAGAGTCATGTCCTGAACCATTCCTACAAGGATGGAGAGGGATTCATTTAAAGACAATTCAATCTTCCTATTAGAAGTCAGCCCCCCACAAAAGATGTAGCTGAGAGTGGGCGTGGGGAGGGAGTGCATCCTGGGGAGGCAAAGTCTTCAAATATTTATAAATTATATTTTTCTTTGAAACAGGATCTCACTAAGTTGTCCACACTAGCCTGGAATTCACGTAGTAGCTCGTGCTGGCTTAAACTCCAACCCTCGCCCCTCAGCTTCTCCAGTGCTGAGATTATAAATGTATACCACCGGGCCCAGTCACAAGTTCTTTAAGGTTAGACCAGAAACCAGTGTTGTAATCCGAAAATGGAGGGCTCCCCAAAATGCTTAGTCCCCTGCTGCTGGTGTTGTTTTGCAAGGGTCTGAGAGTGTTAGGAGATAGGTCTCAGCAGCGGAAGCAAACTGTTGGGAGAGGATGCTTGGAGATACTGTCTGTTCACTGTCTTACTCTCAACTTCCTGTCCACCTTCAATGCCTACAGCGGTGATGCTCTGTCCAAGGGCACTGAACCTTTGGAAACCGTGAGCCACAGCAACCTTCCTCCCTTAGGCTGTCCTCTCAGGTACCTTGATGGCAGGGATGGGGAAAGAACTTTTAATCTCAGCACCGTTTTCTGCAGCGGGCAAGAGCGAGGATTCTAGGTGTTCTCCCAGACTTTCTGCAACTTCTAAAATAAATACAGAAATCATTTTTGTGTATAGGGTGAAAGTTGAAACTAGTCCACAGGTCACAGACTGCTGTGCCCTGAATTAAGACCATTCCCCCTTTTCTGGTCTTAGTCCGGTTATGTCTTATGTATAGTATCTTCAAAAATTCTCTGGCAGACACAGTTTTCATTTAGACATCTTTGAGAGCAGAGGCCTTGCGCATCCTCTCTCCCCTTTCCCTATCCTTCTCCTCCTTGTATTGCTCAGCTTCCTTTTCTTCCTCCTCCTCTCTATGAGTACCATTATTGACCAGGTCCCCTTGGACCACTCTGCATCCACTGAACCTGAACAGGGCCTGGCTACTAAGTGCCCAATAAGTGTGCCTTGCACAAACACAAGCTGTTTCTCAACATGTCCATTTCCGTAGGTGTGGGAGAAAAAGAACCCCAGTCACCTAGGGATGGTTCCAGGAAGGGTGGTGGCAGAAGGAAGGCTGACATTTCTGTCTTAGCTTTGTCATTACCATGTGGCTTTGGGCCAATGACACCTTCTTTGCACTCTTTCCCCCTCTCAGCTTAGGAAATGGCAAACATTTTCTGCCGCTCAAGGTTGAGTGGTGGAAAGGACGCCTCATGGACCAGCCACAGGGACGGAGGTGAAGAGGGAGCTGTGGGTAATACGGTTAGACTTTGGAAACCGACAGGAGTTTTGGCAGGAAGTAGTCTAAGAAATCTAATGGCCAAATCCAACTTCCAAACCCAGCTCTGATGGAAGGAGGGTTGACGAGCTCATTGCCTTCGAAGGTCATTTAGAAGGCCCCGTTCTCCCGGAGGCAGGGAGATTCTCGTTCTCTTCTTGTAGGATGGTGTGCCACCGTCTTTGCATTAAGAACCGACTTTCAAGAAACACATGGCAGACATGTGCAAGGAGAGAAATTATCCTCTATGTAAACATTGTCCAGTAAATTAATCAAACTTCTACCGAGCATTTGTTAAATGTCAGGTGCTTAGTCCCATGCTGCAAAGATGGAGAGCAGATGGCTCCCTCCCTCGGGGAGGTTTAATCTGGAGATTTGAATGGAGACGCAGTTAAAACTAACGAGGAAAACAGAAACACCTCTGTTTAAAATGAAGGAATTTTAATGCAAAAAAAAAAGGCCACATTGAGAAACTGAGAAGCGAAGACAAAGTGACCCAGGAGATGGTGTGGACCAATTACTACGATGATGTTTTAGTGGCACAGAAAGAGAAGGCCCATAGCAAATGGTGGCAATGTCAGAATTTACATGGAAAATGGTGGGAAGGGGACTTACTCAGAGTAAGACCATAATTTGTACTGGGTGATGTTGCGCCATGGCAGGATGGACTCTTTAGGAAACGTGTTGGTGAGAGGGACAGAGGTTTTTACTGAAAAGTGTGGTCAGTGGTGGCGTCTTGCCAGGCCAGGGCCAAGCTCAGGCAGAATCATAACAGGTTTACCTGCAGAGAACTGTCACGATGGTTGTGAAAATGACAATTCCCAAACAAGTGACAACCAACAGGCTGCTCGCTCTGTTCAATCAAAAGACATTAAAGGAGACAGGATCATCAGGGAGACTGACAACAAGTAGTTGCCACAGAAGGGGGCCACCCTTCATCTGTTTTTGCCAGAGGTGAGCAAGTTTTCAAATAGGAAGTATAAACTGGTTTTATCCAGTTCCTTGGAGGGAATCACTCTGTAGCACCAAACCAAATACACCAGTAATGATTCCTTCAGGCTTCATTCCTAAGTCTCCTCAAGGGAGACCCAACCCTTGGCTGAAGCCCTTGCGGAGTGGCTAGAGGGGAAGGTCCAACCCCTCCGGGGACTGTACGACAAAGGATCTTAGCTGACAGTGTCATCATGATCCTCTGTTAGTGGGAGAGGAACCAGGTTCAGTTCTGGCTACAGTCCAACTCATAGTGGCTTCACGATGTGTGTGGACCCATCCAATGGTCATGTCTAAGATCTTCCCTCCCTCCCTCCCTCCCTCTCTCCCTCCCTCCCTCCCTCCCTCCCTCCCTTCTTTCTTTCTTTCTTTCTTTCTTTCTTTCCCTCTCTCTCTTGCTTTTTTTTTCTTTTGAGACAGTGTCTCATTATGTAGCTCTGGCTGTCCGGGTACTCACTTTGTACGTCAGGCTAGCGAGGAGTAAAAGCACCACCATGACTGGCAAGTCTGAGGTTCTTAAGTGTGTAATAGGGTGGGCAGTCCTCATGGCTAGCTTGACATGGTGTTTGTATTATGGGTTGGAATTGCTACCGTGGGGAAATGTAGTTAAAAAGCACACCCACCTCTCAAATGTCTCCTGCATCTTCAGCTTGGTAAAGAGAGTCAGTTAAGGATAGCATGGCCTAGATTGGAAGAAAAATGCTAGCTTGTAGAAGCAAAAGTGTCCGAAGGCAGTGGCCCCAGTTATATCATTGTTCAATTCTGACCCATGTAGGACTCAACTCTCTAAGCTCTAAGTTCTCTAAGCTCAACCACACAGTGTCCACAAGGGCAACTAGTACATCAGTTGTGGCATCTTTGTTAGAACAGATGAACAATTAAGGATGTTCATCTACTTTCTGAGAAACCAAACCTGTGGGGGAAAAAAAGACGTTTCTTTCAGCACAGCAAAACATCAAACACTCAGAACACCGAACGGGTCCATGAGGACGAATAAGAAACTTCACAAAACAAAGAGAAGGTAGTAAGTTCTGTTCTAGAAAGTTCCATCCTAGGAAGGTCAGTATTTTTTTCTGTCCATACACCTAGCCGTTATCTGGGTGAATGCCGGCAGCAGCATGCTTTATATAACACGGCCCGATTCCTTTTGCCAGGTCAGTCGCATCAGAGAAGATCAACCAGAGAAGATTAGGAGGCCAGGGATAGATGACCTGTGTGATCCGCTGTGGAAACATGATACTCTAGATCTCATTCTCCACTTGGGAGCCTGGACTGGGGAGATTGAAGCTGAGCTGGCCAGCTATTGTGCACAGGGGAGATAGTGTGGGAACGGGAATGTCCATTACCAGCCTGTGTAAGAGGATGTGGTAGATGCATTGAAAGAAGGAGGGATTGTATGACACAGAAGGAGGGGACTCTTGACTCTCCTTAGTTGCTCAGCTCATATTTCTGGGAAGCTCCTGTGCCATTGTTCTTACCTTTGGGCTCTGAGAGACCAAGCAAGGATAGTCCTTGGTTGAGCTCCAGTGACTGGATCTCTTTCATTTGTAACCAAAGGCGCTTGCCTGGCCTTGGAGTGTCACTTCTTGTCTGTCTTACCACTAAACTTACTTTCTGGTGTGACTAGATATTTCTTATACATTGTTTTCATCTTTCTACTTAGGTTATGAGTCAGTGTTCTATGTGTATTTTGGGGGAAGGTTAACCCCAGTAGTAATAATATTAAGAATATTAATAGTTCCTATTAACTTTTACTATGTGCCAGAATGGCGCTGGGCACTTTACCCATGCTATGTTCAGTAGTAAGGGATCCCCTGGGAATTGCTATTGTAGCTAACATTGTCAGTGTGACCTTGTCTTCCCTGCCTTGCCTGTACAGCCAGAGGAAGTGACCTGCCACACAGCTGGTGGGAGGACAGAAGTGTCCACTCCTGGGGTAGTATCTTTTTCCTTCCCAGTAAAAGTGGTTCATACTCATTAGTGAAAAATTGGAAACATTTAGAAGCAGGACTACAGAGAAATCAGTTACTCTCTCCATTGCAGATACATTGTTAGTACTGTGATGTCTATTGCCCCCCCCCCACTTTGCTTTGAAACTTCCCAGTGTAAAACCTGAACTCTTTTCATGACATTAAATATGTTTGCCCAACACATTTTTTGGGGATAGGGGTAGAGATTTGGCATATTTTCTTTCTTTTAAAAAGAATTTTATTTTCATATTTTTGTCTTTCAAATTAACTTACAAATAGTAGGTTCCATATAGGATTTTATTTCCATACAGATTTTATTTTGGTCAACTCTGTGTCCTCATCTGTCTCCCTTATCTTCTTGTTCCCCCCTCCTCTGCTGGCCCTTTTCATTGGCAGAATTCTCCTTTCTACTTTGTTCTATAGCTTTCCACGCTTGCCTCCCTTAAAAAATTCACTTTCTCAGCTGGGTGGCTGTGGCTCACGCCTTTAATCCCAGCACTGGAGGCAGACCCAGGTGGATCTCTGTAAGTTCGAGGCCAACGTGGTCTACAGAGCTAGTTCCAGGACAGCAAGGCCTGTTACACAGAGAAACCAAAAATTAAAAAACAAACAAACAAACCAGGACAGCAAGGCCTTTTACACAGAGAAACCAAAAATCAAAAACAAACAAACAAACAAGCCAAACAAACAAAGAAACAAACCCCAAACCAAAACTAAGCAAAAAATAAATAAATTTAAATTTAAAAATTTATAAAATTTATATTTATAAAAATATAAATTTAAATTTAAAAATAAATAAATTGATTTATCGCCCTCTCTCTTTCTCCTTTCTTTCTTCCTTGCCCTCCCTCCTTCACCCTCTCCTTTCAAGTCTCCTGGCCTTTCCCATACTACCACTCAAGCACACATATCAAAGAGTTTGAGGCCAGGGACCTCATAAACAGAGAGCACAGCATATTTGCCTCTGACATCATACACACACACACACACACACACCCCACATGTATGTGTGTATATGTATGTATGTTTGTTTGTTTGTATTTTTGTTGTTGTTGTTTGTTTGTTGTTATCGAAACAGGGTTTCTCTGTAGCTTTGGTGCCTGTCCTGGATCTAGCCCTTGTAGATCAGGCTGGCCTCGAACTCACAGACCCTCCCAAGTGCTGGGATTAAAGGCGTACACCACCACCACCTGGTCTCTGACATCATTTTAAAAAAGCCATGCAATACCCTTTATGTGACAAGTGCCATGGCTCAGTTGTTATAAACAGTGAAACAAAGCATCCTGGGAGGTCTGTGAGACTATGAACATTTATTTACCTTTCTTAGGGTCCTGGCCTGCTGCCCTTCTTTCTGGAGCAAGAGGGAGGGCTGTTTGACCTCTGGAAAAGGTCAAAGAAATTGGTGCATTTTCTTTGCAGCCTCCTTCCCCTGCTTTGTTCATTTTAGGCTGTTTTAGGGACTTTTTTTTTCCTCTCAGAATCCTTAAAGCTTCGGATAACTGGGGCCTTGGTGTCACTGCACAGGGACCTGTGTTCTGGGACCACGTGTCAATGCCCTTTCTTTTCCAGACCTGTTTCTGAGTCCTAGGTCTTTTAATTTTTACTGGGAGCTACACTAGTAGCCGCCAGAAGATGGCGCTGTCAGCAAGTGCATCCGCTAGGCGTGACTTAAACCCTTGAAAGCTTTGAATATATCCACAAAATTCACCAAAGCCGTTCATCAACTCTAATGCTTGGAATTGGGGCAGTCCATGAGGATACTATAATATATTGCCCGAAGCTCCACAACCCTCTTCTGCATGGTCTGTTTGTGGTTGACACTCGTGTTTGTTTCTTGTCGGGAAGGATTTCCTGAGTCCAGCCCTAGGAACCTTCCTGTAAATTTCTCTAGGTGTGGTAGATTGAGAAGTCTTTAAGTTTAGATAGCAGGTCTGATTATTTTCTCTATCTTCAGCATCCGGTGTTTGATGGGTGAGATGCACTCCAAGAACAAATGGATTCAGTGTGTGTGTGTGTGTGTGCATGCGCGTGCGTGCACGTGCACAAATGCCTGTGTGTCCCTTCAAGGACGCTGTAGTTAGGATACGGGTCCCCTAAAAGCTAATGTGTTAATGGCTTCTGAAGGGCTCACCTCTCTGGTTCCCAGAAGGAGGACACGTTTACTTCCTTGTCACCTTGGGCCTCTCTATTAGAGGGTCTCACAACACTGAAGCTAATATCATGTATAACACACACACACACACACACAGACAGAGAGAGAGACAGAGACAGAGATAGAGACAGACAGAGAGAACAATTTGATCTTGAAGGGACATATATTACAGAGTTGGTGGCTATACTTTACAGCTACTGGGTCACTAGGCATGTTGGTTTGAATATGGGATATCTACCGTTGGCTTTTGTGCTGTCCTTGGTTTCTAGTCAGTGGAACTACTTTGGGAGGTTCTGGAATCTGCAGGAGATGGGCCCACCTACAGGAAATAGGTCAGCGGGGGCATGGTTAGCTGCTATACCTGGTCCGAGAGCCTGTCTCTAACACGTGTGTGTTACAGGATGATCAAATCCTCCTCCACACACACTGTCATGATGTTCTGCCTCGCCCAGCTGACCACAGACTGAGCCTCGGAAATTCTGAGCCAAAGTAAAGCCTTCCCTTTGAAAGTCATCTGTCTCGGGTATTGATCATAGCAATGAAAAAGTCAGAAACCATAGAAAGTTCTGGGCTTGGCATCCTTGCTGGGCTGCGGCAATCTCCATCACCTGCTGAAGACATGTCAGTGGTGACATGGAGGTAAGAGGTGACAATGGGGAGGCCACATGCACCTTTGAACCGAACAAGACCGTGCACGGTGGTGCGGGGCCCGAAGCCTCCTCTATGCAGGGGAAGGCATGCAGTTTGGTTCCGGTGTTCTTTTCCTCTCCACTGATTCCATCTCAGTGCTGAGAGAGGGGTACAGACACAGCTTGGCCCTCAAGCTACAATCAATGAGGCCCCAGTGATAACAGCACAGAAGAAGCAAAGCCAAGGGAAACTCTTGCAGAATCCTCGTTAATTGAAGTAATTAAATCAGCAGGAAGCCATCTGAACAATTATCACACTACAAGGAAAAACTCGTTTTGAGCCTTAGTATAAACATCTGAATAAATAGCTATTAGTTTATATTTGTAAATACCATCAGCCTATCAGGAAATTTGCTAATAGATTTTTAATTAAGGGGAAAGGCACATTTATAGTGGGGCCGCATTGTTTTCTCTCCAGATCCTCCTGCTGGCTCGGACTCACTTTGAGAACTGGCGTGGTCTCTCCGGCTCAAGTGCTTTGGGGTCACAGACTGGGCTACTCTGGCAGGATTTGATTCACTGAAATGACTGTGTCCTCAGAGGTGAAGGAAGCCCAGGGTTCATTGCTGTAAGAGAAGCAAGACAGCTCACATGGCGATGGGGTTCCTTTCTGGGAGGATGGGATAGTGGCACACGGGCAGCCTGAATCAGGGCAGTGCACACAGGTACCCATGTGGGCTTCTTCTCTTGGAAGCTGGCGATAATGTTTTCAAAGGAGAATTGATAACTGACTTTAAAAAAAAAAAAGATTTTTTTTTAATCTTTTTGGGAGTACTTTCCAAATACTGTTGCATTGATCCCTACCAAAATCTTATGAAGTTTACAACATAGTCATGCAATCCACTTACTAGGCAAATGTGACCAATGTCACCCAACAAGTCCAGTGGCCGGTTAGGACTAGCATTCAGGGTCCCAGCAGTTCCTTATCTTGCTTGAACTTGATGTTTCCTGATCTACTATAAACTGTTGTTTATGAAACAGTGTCTTACTGTGTAACCTAGGCTAGCCTCAAACTCATAATCCTCCTCTTCCCAAAGGCTGAGATTACCATCATGCGCCATGATGCCTGGCTTCCCTTTATGCTTTTAAGGACTTGCAAGAGTCTAAAGAAATTTCCCAAGGAAAACAAACCATTTGTACGTATATAACTTTATGTACAAACCCAGGACTTTGCTAATCCCCAAAAGTCAGCAATGGAACCTCCAACACTGTAACTAGACCCAAGATAAGAGCCCTGGCCCTTTACCCAGTGGCAGATGTAGTCCAGCAGCCGCAGCTAAGGCTTCAATTTCATACAAGAACTAAAGAGCTAATCTTTCTGGGTCAGAGGTGAGATTCCCTTGTCATGGGTTCCCTTCAGATCCGCTGTTGGCAGGTGATTTTTTGGAAAGGGCAATCTCATGGAAATGACAGAGAGGCATCCTCCTCACTGGGACCATATCGAAAGATATGTTAGTTGGTCCCCTTAATCTTCAGTTGATCAGGTACCTTGGAACCAGGCAGCCTCGCTCATTCTCTCTCTCTTCCCCAATCCAGCCCCATACTGGGGGTTTCTCTTGGACTTGGCATCCAGTGTCTCTTTCATGGGCCTGCTCTCGTTCCCACTTTCTTTGAAACATTAGAGTAATGCGATAAAGTTCTTCCTTGACACACCGAGTGTTCTGTAATATGCTAACGTTTCTCTATCATGTTAGTTTTGCATTAAGCTAATATGACACTAATTCAAGATGACAGGGAAAATGACTAATACAATAAGACCTTCAACCGCATCCCCGGTGCTGCCACACGCGTCTGATTTAATTCACCTGAAACCTCACATGGACTGGCCGTGCTCAGGTGCGGCGCATCCTCTGAAGTGGAGGTCCCTGAGAAAAACAAAAGCAACAGATAATTCCCACCTGTTTCTTCCCGCACTCCTCCGCATCCCGCGGCTCGGCTCCTGGGATGCAGGAGTGCAGGAGGAATGCTTCCTGATTTGTGTTATGCTTTGGAGCTGTGGATGTGGGCCAAGGTCTAAGTCCTGTCAATTACTGATGCTGAGCAAGTTCCTTAACTTTCCTGAGCTTCAGTTTCCTGAAGAAATACTACGTAACCTTACGGGGCAGGGCGGCAGGGAGGGCAGGATGAGGGGATGCAGACTGAGGAAGTAGGGCAGCAGGGAGTGTGGGAAATCGTACAGCTTTGCTAATTTTTTGTTGCTGGTATTACTTATTTTACTGAAGATAATGTCCTCCAAATTCATTTATATTGAAACATATGCCTGTTTCTTTTCTTTTTAGGGTTGAATAATACTCTATTGTATATGCCACACTTCATTTGTCCATTCCTTTGTTGATAGGTACTGGGGTTGTTTCCATCTTTTGGCTATTGTGAATTGGTGTACAGATATTTCTTTGAGAGCCTTATTTCAATGCATTTGGCTATATAGCCAGACATGGGAGTCCTGGGTTGTGCAGTGATCTGTTCTTTTTTTTTTTTTTTTTTTTTATTTTCGAGACAGGGTTTCTCTGTAGCTTTGGAGCCTGTCCTGGAACTAGCTCTTGTAGACCAGGCTGGCCTCGAACTCCCAGAGATCCGCCTGCCTCTGCCTCCCGAGTGCTGGGATTAAAGGTGTGCGCCACCACCGCCCTGCTTTGATCTGTTCTTCATAACTGAGGAAGTGCCATCTGTCTTTGAGAACCCTTGCACCATTTTGCATTTCTACCACAAGCTTTCTCATGGTTTTCCCAGTCTATTAGAACGACTTTCTTTTTCATTCTGTGCATATGTGTATGGGTTTGTGCATGTGAGTGCAATGCTCATCAAGTGCAGAAGAGGTTATCAGAGTCCCTGCAGCTGGAGTCACAGGCAGCTCAGGTCCTCTGAAAGAGCAAGAACTTTAAGCCTCTGAGCCATCGTTCTAGTCCTTCATTTTTCCACATTCCTGCCAAATACTTGGTATTTTCTGTTTTGTTTTGTTTTGGATTTTTTTGTCTTAGTGGCTTTTTTTTGGTTATTGTTTGTTCTGATTTTTGTTTTTTATATTTTTTTTTGAGGGAGATCGAAAGCAAAGTTGGGTGAGTACAGAGGTGGGGAGGATCTGGGAGGAGTTGAGGGAGGGGAAAGAATATGATCAAAAATATTTTGCATAAATTTTTAAATAAATAAAATAACATTTTTTTTTTTTTGCGCTGTGCGAAGTGTGTTTGCACTTGTGTATAGAGGTCAGAAGTAGTTGACTTTCTCAGTTATGTCCGTTCCACTTCATAAACTGAGACAGGGTCTCTTGCTTGAACCCACGGTGCACCAGTCCAGCTAGACTAGCTACCTAGCTTGCTTTGGGGGAATCCCTTGTCTCTACCACCCAAGCACTGGGATGCTCTCAGGGTCACCACGCTCACCTGCTACTGGGGGTCTGGGCTCTGGCCCACACTTGTGTGGCAAGCACTCTGCCTGCTGACTCCGTCCGTCCTTTCCTCTGGAGTGCTGGTATGTGCCGCTACATCCAGCATAATGCTGTATCTTAAGTGGTTTAATTAAATTTCCATAATTATGAGTCATGTTCTAGATATTTTAAAGGATACATATGCACATGCTATAAATAGCTCATCCTGTGAGCCATCATATGGATTTCATGCCCACTTATTTATTATGTGTGCTCTGTGGGTGTAATTGGACTTTTCTCATTAACTCACTTATAAGAACATTTTATATTAGATGAGATTTGGGTATATTATGTCACATTTACCCTTTTCCATTTTTTTTGGCCTTAAAATTATAACATTCTTGTAGCACCAAATTTTAATTTTTTTAAACAGTTTCACACATGTATACAGCATGTTATGATTAAGTTAAGCCCCTTTGTCCTCTCTTACCCTCCCTCCTACTGCTGACCCCCTTCTTCCCAGCCAATCTGTGTCCTTCTTGCCTCTCGTTCTTTTACTACACAGGTCTTTTATGTCGCCACAGCTGCGGTATGTTCATGATTGCAATGGTATTTTATAGCGCTACTCCCAAACATCTGGCTCTTACAATTTTTCTGCCACCTCTTCTGTGATTCTCCTTGGGACTTGGAAGGGGTGGTACAAAAGTCTCATTTAAGACTCAACAGTTGTGAGTTTCTGTGTAAACCAATCATGGCCCACTGCAAAAACAAGCTTCTTGACCAAACCGGAGAGCAGCACAGGTCTGTGTCTAAACGCTAGTCTTAAAAGACAGTTTTACCTCTTGTCTATTCAGTGAAGCAGCGGGCTTTCCACCAGGACCCGTGACCTTCCCAGCCACAGTTCTGACCAGTTTTACAGCCCCAGGACCAAAGGTCCAATCGGAAAGCAGTCAGGAGGTCAGTGTTGCACCAGTGGTCACATCCTGTGTGACAAACTGATAATGAGCAGAATCTACAGCGGGGATGGGGGAGGCTGGTGTTGGCTCTTCCCTCCAGCAGCTGCACCGCACTTCTAGGATGCTTGTCAACAAGGAGTACAGTTTCCTGCTCAGTCTCCCAGCTTTAGTACTCTGTGCCCATAGCCAAACCATGTGCTTCTGCAGCAATAGGATCTTGGTGCTTCTGGTTCTTATTGGCAAATAAGAGCAGTGAAAGGTCTCTATTGCTTTAGGAGCCATTGGGGTTTCCCTGGCCAATAATGCATAGAAAGGTATCCCTCATCTGACCCTGGATTTTCTTTGAAAATAAAACTGTGGCTTCTGGAAGAAACATTGTCCAATGACACAGGATACCCCTCTCCAAAATCTGTTTTTAAAGTAGTTTCCAGTTAGCTTACAAATGTGATGTGGGATGCCCTTCTGTCTATGTCTTGTTCTTATTGGTTAATGAATAAAACTGCTTTGGCCCATGGCAGGGCAGAACATAACTGGACTGGAAGAAATATATAGAGAGAGTAGGCAGAGTCAAGGAGACACCATGTAGCTGCTGAAGGAAACAGATACCTGGGAACTTTACCCGGTAAGCCACAGCATTGTGGCGATACACAGATTAATAGAAATGGGTTAATTTAAGATGTAAGAGCTAGCTAGAAATATGCTTGAGCCATTGACCACACAGTGTTGTAATTAATATAGTTTCTGTGTGACTTTTCAGGTTTGGGCGGCCGGGAAGCAAACAAGCAGTCTCTGTTTACACAAATGAGTAGATTCTGTTGGGCTTCTCCCTGCAGCCTTAGTTTTTGGTCAGCCTCCTCTCTCACCACCTCTTTTGCTCCCTCCCCCAACCCCTAAAATATTTTTCTTTGTGGATTTTGGGTTTTATAGCATTCTGAGGCTTATCTTTTCTGTCCTATTTTTTAATCCTGTGTTTCCACCACTTAAATCCTTGGTCTGATTCAACATTTCATTGAGTTAGCATTTACCCAAGGGTGAGAAGTGAGTTAGGACCTGGGGTTGGTCATCCTATGACAACTCAGCAGCTGTCATTTATGGAGAAGAACGTCTTCTCTCCACGGACTGAACAGGGGCTCATCACATTGCATGTTTCATAGGTATCTTGACTCAGTTCTAGTCTCTTTCCTCTTTCCTATCTGCACCTGGACCATATTATTTTTAATTATTCTTGCTTTCTCTTTCCCTAGCACGAGCTTCATTATGTCAGGGACTAGCTTGCTGACATTTTAATGAAACCATATGAGATCTAGGAGTTGTTGACCTAGGACGAAATGATATCATTACAGTGCTTGATTTTTCTTCTAAGGACAGAGTTCTTTTTGCTAAGTTTTTCCACTTTTCAGGCCTTAATGTTATCCTTTTATTGATACTGTACCTTTAAAGCTTATTTTTCTATTTTTTTTATGAGGTTCTGGAGATTGAATCAAGAGTGGTATGTAAGCTGAGCAAGTACTCTGCTGCTGAGCCATACTCCAAGCCCTATTTTGTCCTTTAAGAACTCCTACTTCCGGGTAATCTTTCTATATGTGTTCTAATTAGGATATTTGTAAATAGGAAGATGTTATCACTGTGTAAAATGTAAATATTTTATTGTATTCTCTTATTTTTTGGAGGTTTTTGTTGATCTTGTTAGATTTCATAGTCACACAATCATATCAGATACAAATAATCATTATTTGTCATTTCCCTTCCCACTTTGAACCATCATGCTTATGCAGCCAACTAAAGCATCCAGAACAATGCCAAATAGTATGGTGGCTGTGTGGATCGTATTTTATTCCAGATTTCAATGGGAATGTCACGGTAATTTGCTAGTATACATGATGATGAGTGTTCCTTTATGTGTGTTTGTAGAAGTCATTAAAGTCGCATCCGCTTCCTAATATTTTAATAGTCCTTTCTCCAGCTAAGACCAAGTGCTGTGTGTGTGTGTGTGTTTTCCAGCATCTTTGCTAGCGTCTTTGAAGATGATTCTGTCATTTTTCTAAGTTGACATGTGGCTATAGTGAGTCCTAATGATTGGTCTTTGCATCTTAAATCTCGGCATATTATTCTTTTAGCACGCTGCCAGAATGTAAGTGCTGATATTTTATTCAACATTTTTGCATTACTATTCATAAGTAAGAGTTACTCTGTAATGCGCCATCTACGTCAGGTTTCGGTTTCAAAGTTGAGCCAGCTTTGTAAAGAGAAGTCAGGACTGTTCCTTAATAATGGGGCGATTTAAGCAGTGGTCAGAGTTATTGATCTGCTCTTCAAGGTTTGATAATTTCCCTCAAGGTTTATGTCCATCTCCTCTTTATTTTAGGTGGCTCACTCTTTGGTTACTTTCTAAATTGCTTTTAAAATAAGTGTATTTGGACATTTGTCTTTTCGTGGGTCAGATGTGATTATAGTTTTCTAGGAAATTACCTGTTGCATTACAGTCTTCAAGTTGAAATTAAAATGCTGTCTTAGGACCCTTTACATGATCTCTTTTATTATTATCTCCATAATAGCTTTTGAAATTTAATGTATGTTTTAATATATTCTGCTTTCTTCTTTTATTTACTAGAATACCCAATGGCATGTCCATTTTATTATTGTTTCTTTTTTTATAAATGAGTTTTAAATTTTTGTTTATTTATTTTTATGTATATGGGTATTTTGCCTGCATGTTTGTTTGGGTACCACTTGTGTGTCTGGTGTCTGTAGAGGCAAGAAAAGGGCATTGTGAACTGCTGTGTCGTGCTGAGACTTGAACTTGGGTCCTCTGGAGGAGCACTCTGGGCTTTTAATTACTGAGTCATCTCTATGGTCTTTTACTATTGTTTATAAAGAATCAGGTTTCAGGTCAGTTGGTGGTAGCATACACCCTTAGTCCCATCCATCATTCAGGAGGCAGAGGCAGGTGGATCTCTTTGAGTTCGAGGCCAGCCTGGTCTACAGAGAATTCCTACACAGAAAGACCCCCATCTCAAAGAAAAAAAATCAGTTTCAGATTCATTTGCTTGTTATGACCCTGCTTTTAAGCCATTGCTAATTGTTTTCATTTTTGCAGTACTGAGGATTGAATGCAAAACCTTACACATGCCAAACAATTTACCACTGAGCTACCACTGAGTTTCTTCTTACTTGGTATTTTGAAATAGGTCTCACTAATATGCCCAGGATGGCCTTGAACTTGAGACCTTCCTCCATCAGTCTCATGATATTGGGATTACCGGTGGCACCAGCATGCCTAGCTAATATTGCTTTTACATTTACTTTTTTATTTCCTCAGATTTATTTGATTCATTATTCTATTATTTTAGTATTTTTTATCTTTTTATTCTTTCTACTTTAATAGCACATATACTTTAAGCCTTGTCTTTTGATCCTGAGTGTTCCTGCTGCTTTACTCTAGAGGTTTTCACAGTCTTCTTGTCAGTTGGGATAACCCAACTTTTTTGACTTGGGTTTCATCTTAGTGTGTTTTTATTAATTTCTGGTCACATTTCTTTGCTCCTGATGCTGAAGCTTCATCCTAGCAGAGGTCTGAGAGTTGATTACCTTGGTCTTACATAGGCAACCACATCTGCTATGAATTTATGCATTCAGGGCTACTGTCATGTCCAGAAACCAGGTTTGTCCGAGACTTCTGGCTCTTCAGTCTTTCTGTGCTCTGTCCTGAGAGGTTCTTTGAGTCTTGGTGGAGGGGTTGCAGTATAGATGTCCCATGGAGAGGATCCTACAATAGGTCAGCCCTTGACAAGAAGATTTTAGAGATGATAGTTGCTTTGCTAGGTGACTCAGGTGGTACCAGAAGGGAAGAAGAAGATAGTAAGACAGGAAATCAAAGGGGGAAGTGATCAACAGGAGGGCTCATCAACTAGGGTGAGGTGACTCAGGTGGTTCCAGAAGGGAAGAAGAAGATAGTAAGATAGGAAATCAAAGGGGAGTGATCAACTAGGAACCTCTGGAAGACTGCCCTAGACACATCTACCCATCCAAGGTAGATCTGGGTTACTGACCCATCCAGCCTGGTCCTTCATTGACTAAACATTTGTTCTTCAGACTGTAACATGTGACAGTCTGCCCTGCTCCTTTGAGTTCTTGAGCATTGTCCCAGAGCTTGGAGTAGTAAGTGACAGGCCCACCCGAGAAGCATGAGCAGTGAGAGATTATGGATGGGACATAGCAACATCCACACAAGTGACTCTTCTCTTTGCAGGTGATGGAGTTTCTGGGATGCTGAGTCAGATTATTCTGAGACAAATCCCCTCCTCCTTGCCCCTCTTTTTCTCTTTCTGGATTTAGAATGTAGCCTTATTAGACTCTAAGTTTGGCTCAAGAGATGGAGAATCGAGGATGGCTGTAAATATTTTCTATGAAGCGCATGGATTGTTTATACACACTCCTGTTAGAGCAAAGCAGGAAACTGTGCCAGCTCTGGTGGGACTTTACCTTTGTGGGCAGTGTTGGTAAAAGCTGCACAGCCCTCTAGGGGCTCTTTTTTTAAAAAAAAAAATACTATGTTGGCTAAGCATCTTAGGATGAATGAACTTGCAATAGGTAGGTGTGGGCATCTTACTGAGAGATCGTTACCCCCATTTTCATTTCCGGGAAGACTGCAGTGCCTCGGGCTGGCCTGGCTTCTGTAGACCTTGCTTCTCAAAACTGCCACCTTTCCTCCCTTCTGTCCTTTATGCTCCCTCCTTTCCTTGTCCTCACGCCACAGTTTGATTTCTGGCATTTTCTTTATGCTTACGTATCTGTATGTGTCATGTTTCTCCTGAGAACTTGGAAAGTTCAATCTCTTTTTTAAAAAGAATATTCTCAAAATAGTAGTTTGCCCTTCCTTGGATGTGCTCATTTTAAGTGTCTCATTTTAGGTGTAGGATGAGTGTTTTTTGTTTGTTTATTTTTGTTTTTGTTTTTCTTAGTCACCACGCATTGGACACTGGTCTTGGACTCTTGGCCTTTCTGCCTCTGCCTCCTGAGCGCTGTGATTTTAGGCAAGCACCAAGTACCATCAAACCTGGCTAGTCGGATGAATTCGACAAGTGTACACATTTCTTTTAAATTTGAATGTTCCCACCTCGCCAATAAGATAGCGATCTTGTCATTACCCTCAAAAGTTCACTTGACATTTTGGTTGTTTGTTTATTTAATTACCAAAGTAGGTTCTTATAATGTATTTCTTGCTGACTTTGAACTCATTATGTGATCTGGAGTGATCTTGACCTCTGGACCTCCCATCTGAGCATCCGAAGTTCTGGGACCAGAGGTGAGTACTGCTACGCCTGTCTCCTCTACATTGTCTCTGGACCCTGCCACATAATCTCTTTTCGCTTCCTTTTCTTACCTTATTAGTTCTTTTCTTTCAACTTTCCTTTGTGATCTTGCTTCATAGAGAGTGTATTCTCTTTGAAGTTTTGATCCCGAAGAGAAATGATGCTCATCAGTTTTATTGACTGCTAGCTGGTGTGTGTGTGTGTGTATGCATGTGTGTGTGCATATGTGTGCACGTGTGTGGTGTGTGTGCA
>JABTXL010002128.1:4666107-4731069 GCA_025134845.1 Neodon shergylaensis
ATATATATATATATATATATATATATATATATATATAGAGAGAGAGAGAGAGAGAGAGAGAGAGAGAGAGTAGATGGAGTCAGAGAGATGCCATGTAGCTGCCAAAGGAGAAAGATGATGCCAGAACAGAACCTTGTCTGGTAAGCCACAGCCTCGTGGTGATACACAGATGAATAGAAATGTGTTAATTTAAGATGTAAGAGTTAGCTAATAAGAAATCTGAGCTAATAGGCCAAACAGTGTTGTAATTAATATAGTTTCTATGTGATTATTTGGGTCTGGGCAGCCTGGAAACAAACAAGCAGTCTCTGTTCACACAAGTGGTCTACAAAGATTCAGGCCAAGTCCTTAAAAACTCAGTATTTGGGAGTCCATCTCATTTGAGGGCGTGCGTTCTCTTCTATTTCCTCTAATCTATTCAGGGCCAGGTTTCTTTTCATAGGCAGGTATCTTGCCACCTTGTGCACAAGGAGTTAATTCACCCAACGGTCTGCGGACTCTGTGGGTTATTTCATATTTATTTCAATTATACAAGTATCCTGGGCCAGTGTATTTATTTTAAATCACATTATCTGCAGCTTCCAAGCATGTGTCAACAGAAAGAACGGTTTCAATTTAGTAGACTTTGAAATGGTGTGCAGTTTATCCTCACTTCAATTATACCCTCTACAGTAAGTCATGGGCAGCTTCGGGATTATTCAGGAAAGCGTAATGCTATCTGAAAGCATTGATTTTCCTTCCTCTTCAGGAGCAGTTCACTGAAGGATGTGCTGGAATTTTCTTTAAGGAAACACAAAAACACATTTCTTAACTGCAGCTTCTGAGAAATCTCAATTTTAGGTGGTGGTGGTGGGGTGGGGGTGGGTTGATGCTGGATGAAACTGCCAACCAAGTTTCTGACTTTTAAAGAAACAGCGGCAAAGCCAGCTGCAAAGGGATGACCAGAGCAGGACTCCAATTTCCTAGCTTCACACAATGGGCGATGTGGAACGAAGGAGGAACAGTCAGAGAATCTTTGTTCTCTGTTAACTTATGAATAATCGTTTATTTACCAAGCCCTGTGTAGGGGCTACACATAGAGTGGTAGACATGACCTGTGCAGTTACTCAAGATCACACACTAAGAGGTTAGTTTAGTGTTGGCTGGTCCCAGGGAGAGGCAGCCCTTTCACAGCTGGGGAGTATAACGGAGGGCAGTGTGAAGGGAGGAAAAGCTGATCCCGGCTCAGAGTGTCAGAAGTTTATTTCCACTAGTGAGTGCATGGGTCCTACCATGTCCAAAAATACTGTTTCCACCTGGCTTTCCCAACCCCTGGCTCTTACAGTGGTTCCAACCCCTTGGCCAAGATAGTTCTCGAGAATTGGATAGAGGGGTGTGGTTTAGATGCCCTGTTTGCACAGTGGTTCTCAACCTGTGGGTGGCGAACCCCTTTGGCATTGAGCGACCCTTTCACAGGGGTCGCCGAAGACCATGGGAAAACACAAATATTTATGTTACAATATTCATAATTGCTGTTCGTAACAGTAGTAAAACTGTAGTTAGGAAGTAACGAGGAAATCATTTTCTGGTCAGAGGTCACCACAACCTGAGAAGCTGTGTTAAAGGGCCGCAGCGTTAGGGAGGTTGAGAGCACTCCGTTTGTGCCTGAGCACCCTCTGCCTTTGACCTATTGGGAGTCTCTGAATTAACCACCATCCACTGCACAAAGGCAGGCTCACTTCTTCTTTCCCTAAATAACCACTTGCTCTCATGAGAGCTAGTTTACTCAAGACCAGCATTAATCCTTCCTCAAAGGTGTTCGTTCCCCCAGTACTTCCTCCGGACTTTACTTCTTTGAAGTTCAAGTACTCGATACATTGGGAAGCTAAGCATCCTGGTTTTGGTGAGGATCCAATGCACTGAAACTGTAGCAATAGGTACAAGAGATCTAGTCTATCCGGATCCATTGAAGACACTGGAAGCAGACATCTGAGAGGCAGGATTTGTGCATGTAGAACACAGTAGGACGATCATTGCACACTGGGGAACATTGTGTATAAAGGCCTCCAGGGCCGGAAGCAACTTGGCCTTTTAGAATCAGAGAGGAGGCCTCTGAGAAAGTAAGGAGGCAAGACGGAATTCTCTCTGCCTAGGATACCAACATCTGGATATATTGTGGTCAGATTTACATTGATTGTTCCAACTGGACACTTTTCTTATTAATGTCTGATCCATGAATTAACCTAACCTCTTTAAGGTGGAGGGCTGCTTCAAAATCTCTCGCTCAAAACTGGGATTAGTTCTAAGTTACTTAGACGTAAATGATACATGGTGATAATTATTTACCATTTACTCAAGAGTTCAGAAGGGGCTGGGTGTGGTGGCACACACCTTTAGTCCCAGCACTAGAAAGCGAGAGGTGGGTGGATCTCTGTGAGTTTAAGTCCAGCCTTGTCTACATAGTGAGTTAGTCTCAGGCCAGGTCAGTCAGATCTACATAGTGATCCCATCTAAGAAAGAAAGAAAAAGCGTGGGGGTGGGGGTAGAAACAGAAAGACAGAGATGGAGACAGAGACACAGAGACCCACAGAGAGACAGACAGACACATACACACACAGAGACAGACAGACAGAAAGAGAGAATGAATTCAGAGGGAAGAATGTGTGTTCTTTTCGTATTACCGTGGCTTCAATATTTAAAGAGACAGTTTAAGGCAGGAAGGATTATTTTAGCTCATGGGCTTTTAGTCCCTTATGATAGGGAAGGCGTGGCTCAGTTCATAGCAGTGGAGACCCATGGTGGAGTTGTTCAGAGCAGAAAGCAGGGACCCCAGACCGGAACCAGGGCAGACAGAACCTTCAAAAGCCTTCTAAGCCAGCTAAGCCCCACCTTTTAAAGCTTCTACAACCTCCTAAATTGGCATCACCAGGGGGCAAGGAGTCAGAACAGAAGCCTGAGAGGATCCAGACCACAAGGACTTCACTCCCGAGCTCCCCTCAAGCCTTGGCAGTGCTTCTGTGTGTAGTTGTAACATGCAGTCTCCCGTTAAATATGAATCATTTTACTTTCATCTGTTCTTCCTCAGCCTCTTTGGCCCTTACCCGTAGATGTCCCCGGACCTCGCCTTTGTCCCTCTGCAGTGGCTATGAATTTACAGTTTCTTTCTTTGTCACCGTCCCCAAGGCTGGAGAGAGCTTCTTCATTAAAGACCTTTTACAGGTATGGTGAGGTTCCACGCTACCTGTGATGGGGGAAATGGAATCCAGTGTACAATAGAAAGCTGACCTGACGGAAAGACTTGTCATGTGAGGTCGCGGAGAACTGTGAAACTGGACGGGTGGGCAGGCGGGGGACAGGGTAAGCAGGAGTGGTGGTGGTGGGGGTGGTGGAAAGAGTGTCCAATGATGATTACTTATATAGCCCTGTGAATCCCATTTCAAAAGACAGTCCATATGTTCACTGAATTGGTCTGTTTGGACACATAGAAGAAGTATGTAAAATAAAAGAACAGAGAACCCCAACAGATGACCCTTCTCTGGTTCTGTGTTCACCGTGATGTCGAGTTGACACCTCACTTTATGGTTTGTTTAAAAAAAAAAGAGTCAGACATAGCTGGCTGACAACCATTAGTATAGAAAATAACTTTGGGCTCAGTGACAGTGGCAGGGCTTAAAATAAGTTTATCAGCGGGACATGGCGGCACACACCTATAATCCTAGCTACTCAGGAGACTGAGGTAAGAGGATTGAAAGTTTGAGGCTAGCCTGGATAAATTAATGAGACTCTGTCTCACACTAAACTAAAAAGTAAAATAAATTCAAGAAGAAGTGGAGGGGGGAGGGAAGAGGCATCTGGGAAGCTTAGTGGTACCCTCTGTGTCCAATCTTTTATACAGCGGAAACAAAGTTTTCGGAATCTCATTGAATTTATTCAGGAGATCTCTATTTGTTGTATTGGCGGGGTTTGACAGACGCGATAGGTGTATTTGATTGTGCACTGTCTCACAGAAAGTTTTCTGCTCTAAGAGATGGGCTTCAGGAGCAAGGCAGCAAGCATCATGGGAAGTGGAAGGCTTCTCCAGGAGCGACCCTTCGAAACCTGGGCTACAAGGCTGGCATGACTACCCCTGCATCATGCAAGAAGGTCTTTGGCTAGGGTGCAAGTGACCAAGAGAGCTTAGTGTTTGTCAGGACTGTGAGCATGCCATCCACGGTGGCTGTGGGCATCGTGAGCCACATGGAAACCCCATGACACCTCAAGGTCTGATGTGGCCTTAGGGTCCACTGGAGGCTGACTACATCCCAATTTCTCAGAAAAGAGTGGAAACAAACATTGAGCAGCCCGTGATGACTCTGAGGAGCCTACTCCTTGATCCTTGTTCTATCCATATACGTTAATATTTTGATGTTTTAAAAAATACCACCATAGCCATAACTGAGATAAGTTTTCTGTAGAAAGAAAGTCTTCCATTTAAAAACTGTGGGAAAACCCACGCAGTTCAGGAAAAGAAAAATAGCCTTTTAAAACTGATTGTCAAAGTTCCACACTAAAGTGAATGGTTTCCCGGGAGAATCAGACATAAAAATTATGTTCCTCAGAGAATTAATTTAATGGGAAACAGCTGATCCCAAGCCCAACCAATACTACACCCTGCAGCCTCAGTCCATGTCTTCATTGTCAACTACTTTCTCCTGTAATCGAGTCTCAAAATGCCCCTTAAGAACATCTGCTTAAGAGGCACAGCTGGATGGCTGCGTGGACGAACCTTAAGAAATGAATTATGCGAAGAATTCAGTAACCATGGCAAGCTGGCCGGCAGATAATTTTGAGGTACACAGGATCTTTGGATCTTTGGTGCTCCCTTCTTTGTCTATGTGAAAGGCCAGGCTCTCTCTGCAAGGAGGAAATGTCTTCCTAGCATGCTGGAAACTATTCCTATATGTTGGCTTTGTTTGTTTATTTGTCTATTCTGCAATTCATCTATTGCTCAGTCTGTAAAATCTCGTGAAATTCTTGCTATATGGCAGACTCTGCAGATAAGGATAGATGAGTGAGTCACATGATTTCTACAACGTGAGAGTTTAATAGTGCCAGGAAAGACAGCCTTTGTTTAAAAATGCGTAGCATGTTACAGAGAGAAGTAGCATTAAGGAAGGAAACATGACCCAGCACTTTGAAGAATGAGTCCAGGTCTTTGTTTCTTGGTACTATCGGCCTGGAATATACAGAGAGCTAATACGTTGTGCACGTGATGTTCATGTTGATAGGCGAAGCATCTCATCCATTTGATGGGAAAGAGCTGATTTGCCTGCCCTGCCATTTATTAAACAGAACCACTGTGTGGGAAAAGCAACGGGGCTTCGCCCTCATGTAAGTGGTAAATTTTAAGCTGAGGAGATGGTGATGGGAAGTTGGGTAACAAGGCCATCGCACACAGGTAACAGGAGCTTGGCACTAGAAAAGTAAAGTGTGCAAAGCATGCAACCGAGAGATATCAGTGATGTTACCCACACCAGGCAAGCTTCTTGTGTTTCTTCCCAATTGTACCAGCCCAACACTCATTTCCCCCAGCTTAGCAGGAATGCAGAGACAAGACTTCAATTTTGGCTTTGAATTTTGGAGAAAGCAGAAAACACATGGGGCTGCTCATCCCGTAAATTTCCCGGGTGTGTAGGGCGTTGCCTGCTGTCTGGGGAGTCGTTCTCTCCCTTGTCCTACTTTGGTTTGGCCCACAGGGTTGATTGCTACAGGCTCTTGCCCAGCTGGCTTCTGATAGATACTGTTTTGGGGGTAAGAGGAGAGACACTGGATGCTACTACCCATGCCCTTTCTCCCTATTTCTGGTGTCACCTTGTAGACCAGCTTCATTTCATCACTGAGTTCTGTTCCTAGCAGGTAGCCTCTGGGTCCCGTCTGTAGGGAGCAACCGGATTCTAGAACCCTACCTGTACCCTCTCTGCCTACCGTTTCAGGGTATTAGCTGCTTGCTGAAGCTCTCTAGGCTATTCCCCTGGTGATGCCCATTGGTCCCTGGTGACCACTCCATGTCTCCCACATCTCTGCAGCTCCCTCTCCATGCTCCACCACCTCAGTTTGTCTTATGCTCTCATTTCCTGCTTAGATGCGGGATGATCCCCTGGAGCTTACGAGAAAGGAAAGAGATGGTGGGGCCTTGGCTGAGGGCGGCAGTGGTAAAAGGTGTCTATGGACCAGACAGATGTTTGTCTACACGGTCATTTGAGCAGTCAATTCCAAGGATACCAGAATTCTCATTATCAAAACAAACATAGAAAGGGGAAACATCTGGAGTCTTGACTTCATTAGATGTTCAGGTCATCCTTTAAAGGAAAATCTTGCCTCCTACTGAATTTTTCTTTTTCTCCCTCTACTCTTCTAAAAGAGGAAACTAATTTCCAGGGTCCAGGGTAATAAGGTTCAAGTGTTCTGTGTTCACAATCTTAAGCAACATGTCTGAATATTTAGCACATTTACCACACCCTCCTCTTCCCTGGGAATGAATTCTTTATCTTCAGTAGGACGACTGGTCTAGGTTGAAGTTTGTTGTTTGGCTTCTGGGAGCTGGAGAGGTAGTAGTAGCCTTAGACCATTAGTAGCCTTTCCTTTGACAAATGGCAAAGGCTATCTACCCTTTGGCCAGCAGTTCAGTGACCTTGTCTGTGCTCCCAGACCCAACTCTTTGTAGAAACCCTACATTAACTCTCTCGGCCCTTCCTCCTAAGTCCTCCACCCAGGGTGGCATCTTGGCCTCCGAGTCACCTCATCGCTCAAGTTCTACCGATGGTAACACCAGAACACAGGCATCCACTTTGTTCTTAAAAACTGCAAAGACTAAATCTGAACTGTCTTGAAGATCGGTTTTAGGAAAGGTCGCCGAGATGCAGGCGGGTTGCTGCGGCCAGGGACTCCTGGCTGGCCTTGCTTCTGCTCCTACGCTGTGGTGAGTGCTAGCGTCTCTGGTGGAGGATCTCTCACTCCTACCTGCAGGAGCACATCTACATTTTAAATGATTCTGTGCCTGCGAGTAGAAGTTGCTCCCGAACAGAAGTCTGCTTGTGCCTATAGCTTCATCTCTCCATGCATATTCCTTGTCTAAAAATGTCAAAAATCTATTTTTGGGGGTTTTGCAGAAGCAAACTCCTTCCGAACGACACTTGAACTGTTAACTATCATCTCAAATTTCGTTTTTTTTTTTTTGGGGGGGGGGGGGGCTCTAACCTTCCAAAAGCCTGGCACAGGATGGAACTAGATTAAGGCTGAGATTTTCCAGAGGCTTTGCCTCACATCAGTGAAGTGCTTCTAATCACTTTGTGTCGTTATCCAAACCAGAACGGCTTCCGAGTCTCGTGCCCTGCTGCCATTATTTAGGGAAACCATGTACCGTGGTCGAAAGAATCATTGACCAGCATTCTTGCTATTAAAACAGACTTATAAGGAAAGACTATTCGCATCCCTGACTTCATTAGACTTCAGGTTCATCTCCTTGAGAAAGACACTGCTCTACCTCCCTCTCTCCCCCTCCTACCTACTGTTGCTTTTTCTCCCTCCAGGATTCTGAAAGAGGAATAAATGTGTGGGACTCAGGGTGGCTTTTGGGTTTTCTGCTTAGGCGCCTCGGTGACAGGCCTGAATGTTTGGGAGACCCTGGTGCGTCCCCATTCTTGTTCACCCTCAGAAAGAGACTAATTTGGATACATGCAAGCTTAGGTAGATCATCTTGAGATTATTTGGCAGGTAAATGTGAACCCAACATCATCTCTAGTCTGTCCCCTTCCCTGTGACATTCCAAGAGGCATCAGTGAAGACGCAGGCGGGAAAGTTTCCAGTCTGTGTCTTTGCATGCATTTGTTCATCTCCATCAGAATCCTTAAGGAATTACAATAACAGAGATTCATTCATAATTCACAATTTCCATTATCTTCTTTCTACATCTAGTGTAGGGGGGTAAAATTTATGGCTTCATTTACATTGTGTTCTATGAATAATAGAAGAAATACAGTAAAGGCCCGTGGAAATGCTCGTGCAGCAGAGGCTCCTCGGAGCACATCTGCATCACAATAGCTTCCTCGCTCCGGCGCAGAATCTGCCAGCCTGCAGCTGCACGGGGAGCATTTCAAAGGGGCCATCCTCATTATACAAAGTCTTCTCTTTCTTTGAACTTCAAAGTAGAAAGGGGAGACCTTAAATGATATGGGGTAGGTGAGCGATGAAACTGTATGTTCAGGTATAAAATATCATCAATTAGGAGGATGCGGGAAACAGCCGTTCAGTGGAGCAAGCCTGTTTGCTTGGAATGCTGACTGGCACGCAGGCAGGGACAGATCTGAGTTTAAGATTTCTTTGAGCTTTGGAGGCCTTAAGGATAATCTAGCGCAAAGCCCCCCCCCCCCCTTCTGCAGATGGGGAAACCAAGGCACAAAGAAACAGACTTCTTCAACATTCTATATCAGAGCAGAGGGAGGGCCTGGAGCAGCCAGATCGTCCCTGCAATCACATCACCTTTTGTTTTGAACTCAAAGTACCTGGCTCTGTGACAGGGCAATAAAGCTGGCAGTAATCCTCTTGGTGAGCCATTCTTTTTTCTTTTCAAATCTGGAGCAAAGATGTTGCCAAAGGTCCCCCGTACTCCCCCCCCCCCACCAACCCAAAGTAATAATCTTCTTCAATTGAAAATCTTCCCTGAAAAAATAATTTGAGATTTGAAGAAAGACATTGGTCATACTTCTAGGATGAAGTAAATCTCAATTTTCTTTTCTTAAACAAGGACAGTATGGCTGATGCAAACCTGTCGATGGCCCATGTCTCTCCCTGGTGTCTGGAAGGAGCCTTGTCTGTTGCAAAAAATAAAAGAAAAAAGAAAAAAAAAGCAACCAATGTCTGCGGAGAATGGCCTGTCCCTTGAGTCAGCCACTTTCCAGCCATCATAGGGTGTGACCAAGGCAAGCCCGAGTCCCCTCCTCACAAAGGCTCAGGGTGTTGTTATTCAAAAGATTAGATTAGATTTTTTTTAAATGTACCTTTGCTTACAGTTTGTGGTGGGTCATGAAGAGTGATTTCTCAAACCATCTGTCCATCACTTCCTTTCCTGGACTCTGTCTCCTGATTCTGCTATGTATTTTTGGTAGGAGGATAAAAATAGAAAACCTTGGAAAAATCATCCTCTAAAGGTTTTAGAAGGGCGCTCAGGTTTTCTACGGAAGACTCATGGAGCACACTCTGTCTCTGATTTTCTAAAGTGGCTCAGATGCCAAGCAATGTGGAGGCCATTTGTATCGGGAAAAGGCAACCGGTATTAGTAGGCGAAACACATACAGATTCCACAGCCCTGTGCTTCATGGGCACACATTCTCTGTGATCCAACACATCTAATACATTTAGTCATGCACAATACAAATCAAACAAAAGAATCAACCGCCGGCCTTTCACCGTCCCACCCCAAGCTTTAGGGGATTCCTCCGGTTAAGCACAAGCAAAACAGAACACAGCGTTTTCTGCCCCCACCAACGAATGGGAAAACTCAAAGCCCATTTACTACGGTGAGGAGAGAGAAAGAGCGCACTGACTTGTTTACCTTTGTGTGCAAAGGGCTTGCACTCTGTATTCTGGGCAGTGTGGAAATACAAGCCGACCTGGTTGCAGAGATAGTTCTAGAGGGGTGTGTGCCAAGATATATGTATTAGGCTAACAACAACACATCTGAATTTCCATAGTTTACATAGTAACCCAGATTCAATACATCAGCTAGTGTAAGAAAGAGCCTGTCCAGCCACCAAGATTAGCCTTTAAGTTCTGTAGAACCACAACTTCTCCAGGTTTTTCTTTTCCTTTTCTTTTTTTCTAAAATACACCAGCCTGCTACTCATTCAGTTGTAGCTCTTGTAAGAGCTGCTTTACTAAGCTTCAGATGAAGGCTGGACTTTTGATTCTAAACCGTGAGACTTGAGGATTTAAGAACCTGATGGTTCTCTCGCCTCGTAACTTAAATAAACTAACAAACCTCCTGCATTATAACGGGATGGGACAGGGTTGATGTGGAACTAAATTCATACATATTTTATTTCTGGACTCTAGTTCTTTTTTTATTATCTGGATATAGATTTCTGTTTGTCGAACTCTTTGGTGCTTCTAAAAGAGCATTGGGTAAAATAAAGCTATCAACTTTATTTTAGAGAGAGCAAAGAGGAAATGCCCACATTGTGGATGGTGCAGACTTTAGTTTTCTCTGCATAATTTCATTTTTTTTGATTTATTTATTTATTAAAGATTTCTGTCTCTTCCCCGCCACCACCTCCCATTTCCCTCCCCCTCCCCTGATCAAGTCCCCCTCCCTAGTCAGCCCAAAGAGCAATCAGGGTTCCCTGCCCTGTGGGAAGTCCAAGGACCACCCACTTCCATCCATGTCTAGTAAGGTGAGCATCCAAACTGCTTAGACTCCCCCAAAGCCAGTACGTGCAGTAGGATCAAAAACCCATTGCCATTGTTCTTGAGTTCTCAGTAGTCCTCAATGATACTGAGAAGTAGAACCAGGGTCTTGTGCACACCAGACAGAGTGTGCTGAGCAACTGAAGGGCATTTTTAGGCCTCCTCCTCCTTCTCCACTTCCCCCTTTCTCTCTTCCTCCTTCCTTCTTTTCCCTCCCTCTCTCCTTGTCTCTCTGAAACATGGCCCTATTGTATTACACAGGCAGGCCTTGAACCTAATCCTAATCCTCCTGCTTCAGCCTGAAGTAGCTGAGACTACAGTTCCCAAAATAACCCATAGAGTCCATACGATGTTACTCATATGTATATTTTCAGGGCTGACCCTTTGGCCCTGGACAGCCCACTGTGTACTCTTCCCTGGGGAGGGCGACCCTCCCACTCCAAGCTTTACTCCCTTGTCTCTAGTTCTTTGTGTAGAGTTGAGGCCTCCTGGGATTTGGACCACGCAGTGTGACATGTTCATTGGTGTCCTCCTTGTTCAATTCACATGTGGGCAGTCATGTTTGTGACACTCTATGGGTGTGGCTTCTGTGTGAGGAGACATAATCTCACAGCAAAGTCCCTGGTCCTCTGGCTCCTACCGTCTTATCTTTACACCCCCTCTTCTGCAATATTCCCTGAGCCTTAGGAGTGAGGGTGTTTTGTAGATGGGTTCACTTCAGCCCCCATTTTAAACTTCTTTTGGAAGTACTCCACGCCAACAGACATGTTCACATGAGGCGAGTCTTCAGTTTGCTGAAGCCCGACAAGGGTGAATGTACCCACACCCTAACTACTCATATTGAGAAACTGTATTTCTAGCACTTTAGACCTACATATTTTCTCCCTTCAGCCCCTGTCTCCATAGGGAAAAATTACCATGTCTTTGAGTAGCATGGGATACCTTCTACCTATGCATCTTACCTGTGCCTACTTGACCATATCTGTCTTCTTCCACTCCCATCAAAGTTCTTACACATACCTGGTTACACACACCGTTAATCCTACCATTTAGGAGGCAGGCAGATCTTGTTGAGTTCAGGTAAGACTGGTTTGCAGTGAGTTCCAGCAGGCCGGCTAAGGCTGTCTCAAAGGAGAACAGAAGAGGAGGAGGAAGAGGAGGGAGAGAAGTTCTTCCAGGTGTTAGGTCCCTTACTCACGCCGCCCAATGGCCTTCTTACATACAGTGACTATGGTTTATTTATTTAGACATGGGTGGGCATTTTGGGTAGCATTTTGGAGTGCTATGAATATTGTTGCTATAAATATTATAGAAAATTCTTGTACTTATGGTTATGAATGAAACCATAACAAACACATAACAAGGAGAGTGTGTTATCTTTCATGTTTCTGTGGATTTCCTTGTTGATTCTGCGTGGACCCATGATGCAACTGCACTCAGCTAGAATGAGAGATTCAAGATAGTCTTACATCTGGCTATTAGCACTGGCATTAAGTCAAGACAACTAGTGTCTCTTCCACATCCTCTTATTCTCTGATAGACCAGACAAGCTTCCCCTCGTGGTAGTCTCAGGATAGTGTTCCAAAAGGCATAAGTAAAAGCTTTAAGACAGCTGATGCCAGACTCTGGAATCACACCCAAAGCATGTAGCTAACCCAAATTCAGAGTTTGGGAAAACAGGCTACATCTTTGGATGGGAGGAGCTGTTAAATACTGTGACTATGTTTTATTTTATTTATTTATTTTAATTTTAATAATTTATTTAACTTTATTGACTTTATTTATTTATTTATTTAATTTATTTTTATGTGCTCTGGTGTCAGATCCCCTGGAACTGAAGCTACAGACAATTGTGAGCGGCCATGTGGGTACTGGGACTGGAACATGGGTCCTCTGGAAGAGCAGCCAGTGCTCTTAACCACTGGGCCATCTGTCCAGACTGGTGGCTATGTTTTAAACACGAAACAGTGTCTTCTCTTGACTTTTAACCTTTGTAATGGGATCACACTTTGGATTGGCTGGCTGGATCATAGGCTGGGACATGTTGTGAAATAGCTTCCTGCAGCAATGGTTCGATTCCTATTCCCACAGGCATGCCTGAGAGTCGGATCTGCTGCATCTTTGCCAACACTTGGTATGTTAAAGGTGTCTTATTTGAACCAATGTGACGATACAAACAAGGAGTCAACTGGCCCTAACACACAAATCTAAACTTTTTTTCTAAGTGTATTCCGTGTGTGACAAAACAACAAGAGCCAAACAAGACCCCCAAACCTCCCTAAATCCTCTGCCAGCCTCCGGTCTGTAAAGCTTATCCAGTCACTGGGAAGGTAGATGCTGGACAATTTCAGCCCTTCTTTGAGCCTGTAGTCTGTGAACATAATTTAGTTTTAAAAAGGTCTTTTGTCAAGGACTCAGGACCAGGGAGCACAGAGCCTCCTAATTCTACTTCACTAAATGGATACGACATCAGACTGGCTTCTGAGTATGTATATGTCTCTATATGCATAGATTAGTGCAGCTGCAAGCTCTCATTAGGGAAGCTTCTGTTTGCATCAGATAGCAGTTGATAGAGAGACTCACAACTGGTCAAATTGTAGAGGGCAAGTGTCTGTGGAGTTTTTAGGTATATATGGGACATTAACATCATACCACCTCCTCAAAGGGTTCAGAGGACACCATGGAAGAGGGACAGATAGACTGTAAGATCCAGAGATCAGATCGGGGAGGCCCAGAGAAAAACCGTGTTCTGGACATGTCAGGACCTCTGTACTCATAAAATCTTAGATTTGTGCCTGCACGAGACCTGTACAAGAGCAAGCCAGTCAACATTCTATTATAAGTGAATGGGGGACACAGGAGACCCCACCCTAGGTGAGGAGCTCTCTAGAGTTGATGGCTATTAGGAGATGGATAATTGATTCTTGTTAGGGATGTGGTCTCTGGTAGGTTGACAGTGTTCCTATGGATGGTCCCATACCACTGTGTATGGACAGCGCTAATTGGTCTTGGTGGGTTATTAAAATCAAAAAGAGTACTGGAAGTTGGGATAGGGATGTGGTGGTGGTGGGGATCTAGGAAGAGCTGGAGGGGAAGAGGAGGGGCAAATGGAGAAGAAAAATCTAGAATGTAATCACAATGCGATTTTCAGGCACAGAGAGGAAAACCATGCTGTTTTCAGAAAATGGATGCAACTGGATGGGGATAATGATGCTAAATGAATTAGGTCAGTATCAGGAAGACAATATGTTTTCTCCGATTTATGCTTCCAAGACTTTATATAGTCACTTGAAGACATGTATTCCATATAAGATGAAAGTGTTCAGGGAGGTAAAGGTAATAAACAGGAAGGAGGGGGAGAGAAAAAGAAGAGAAGAGGGAGAAAAGACGCTTGACATACAAGAAACATGTACAAAGGTAAAAATAAAATAAACTATTAAATTTTATTTTTATGTGTATGTTTTACCTGCATGTATGTCTGTGCACCACATGCATGCAATGGCCAAGGAGGCCAGAAGAGGCCATTGGCTCATCTGGAGCTGGAGTTAGACAGTTGTGAGTTTGTGTGGGTGCTGGGAACTAAACCTGGGTCTTCTGGAAAAGCATCTGGTGTTCTTAACTGTTGAAGCGGTCTCTTTAGCTCCCCAAATACAAACTTTAAAAAGGGGCATTCAGACTAAAGCATTTGTAATCTGCCTGCCCATGTGTGTAGCCAGGATTGAACACTGGCCCATGTACTCTGCTGTTTGGAAAAATATGAAGGTCAGGAGCCTTTGCCTGAGGTGTCACCAGCCTGTGGACTTCTGTATGTGCTTCTATCAGTTGTTGGATGAAGGTTCTATGATGATAGTTAAGGTAGTCATCAATCTGATTACAGGGGAAGGCCAGTTCAGGTACCCTCTTGGTGGTCTTTGGGGGCCTGTACTCTGAGTTTAACAATACTTAAAAAAAATTTTAATTGACAGCTAGAAACAAAAATGAACAACAAAGGTGGGCGATGATGGTGCACACTTTAGTCTCAGCACTTGGGAGGCAAAGGCAAGAGAATGTCTGTGAGTTTAAGGCCAGCCTGGTCTACAAAGAGAGTTCTAGGACAGCCCAGGGCTACACAGAGAAACCCTGTCTTGAAGAACAAACAAACAAACAAACAAACAAACAAAGAAAAACAGTAATAAAAAACAATGTGGTAAAAATGGAAACAATGCCAAAGGGAAAAAAAAAACCCTGATTGCTGTTTCATCTCCCATTCAAAAACAGGGAAGTTTTTATAAAAGAGACACTTAGGAAATAGAACCACAATAATCATGAATGGAATGTAGATGCCAGGTTAACAGACAGGATTCAGTTGAGTAACGAATAAGCCAAACAGATCTCCCAGAAGGTAGAGTTCAAAATAAAAAGAGACCGAAAGTAAGACCATTTAGACTCTGGTGGTTTGGGTGATAAATGTCCGCCACAGGTACATGTCTTTCACAACGTGGTCCACAGCACCGGGGCATGACTTTGGGTGTTGATAGTCCAGCTGCATTTCCATGTGATTCTGCTTCATGCTCAAGGTGGAGGGTGTGAGCGCTCCGCTTTCTGCTCCTGCATCCATGCCTGCTTCCTTTTCTCTCTGCCATGATGAGCGCTCATCCCTTTGGAAACATAAGCTAAAATAAAGGCTTCCATCTCTAAGTAACTAACAGAGAGGTTCAGTTTGGAACGTTTAAGATCTGTGCAGTGGGCTTTCCTGAACAGGAAACGATTTCTTAGAGTCAAAGGGCGAATACCCAGAAAGTGAACCCCCGCTCCCTAAAGTCCTCAATACAGTGATGATAAATACACAAGGCCTACAGGTCTCAGGACCATGGGGAGAGAGGGGAGGGAGGGGCCAGGAAGCAGAATGGTTTCAGATTTCTCCATGGCCATAGTGGACATGGGATGACACTAGAGAAATACCTTCAAAACTGAAGGAATAATGGTCACCACTTGGAAGTATGTACACAGGCAAACTATCAATCAAACAAGGGACGGACAAGCATGATATGAGAGAATTTCTGGGAAGTAGATAGAGATGCTAAGAAATGTCACTAACAGCTACTTTAGGTATGTGCCCCAAATAGGGGAGCTTCCTTGCTTTGGTCTGGCTTTAAGTTTGTTTCTTTTACTATAAGGACGTTTCCAGATGTATATTTGATAAAACTTGTCAAAAGCTTTTGCTGTTATTGTTTCACTGTCCTCATTTTTTTTTGCCTCAAGCAATATTTTAAAATATTTATTCATGTCCAGTACTTAGAAAGGAAATATGAGGGTTGAATAAAGATGTTTTAGGTTAAAAAAAAAAACCCTATCCCCTAGAAGCTACTTAAGTGTTCCGTCCAAAAGAAGAGAGGATTTGCCAAGGAGGAAGAGAGGGGATTCAGCAAAGAGGAGACCCATTCGCAAGAAGAAAGCGAATCAAATCTGGCACCTTCCAGAGCCTTCTAGGGGATTTTCTCCAAGAAAAGAAACTTGCTAGATAGCTGAGCAGCTAATGTCTTGAAAAGAGATTTAGACAAAAGGCAGAAAGTTTTAAGTTGCATTAGTGATAAGTTCGCAGGAGTGGGGGGACGTAGAGAAAAAATAAAGTCATTATGTTTAGAGGAACCAAAACTACACAGGAGAGAAAAGAATCGATATTAGTTTATTCATGACTGGACAGCTGAAATGTCAACACTGAATATTGTCTGACAAAACTACGAATGGTTTTATTGAGAAGAGTGTGTGGGAACAAGGGTATTTGGTGAGGCAAGGGGAATGAATAAAAGCCCAGTTCTCATTAGAAGTGGAGCAGGTCAACACAATGTTTAGAAGGAACCACTGAAGATACCATAGTAGGTTTGCTCTTTAGAGAAGCGCAGATACATGCCAACGTTTTCTCTTTGGAGCTTTGTGAGTCAAGACGAAAGCGGGGCGAAAAGTGCCAGTTGCTGAGTTTCATGTAATCTTGAACAACTCTTTGACTCCTTAAGTAGATGCCTTTATACATTTGATAATCATAAAATTAAAGATAGCTTTAGTAGAGTACCTATTGTGTCTTGAAGACCCCCAAATTAGTTTTTATTATTATCTTTATTATCTCTAGTGTGCTGAAATGGAGCAGGGGTGAAAGGAAGGGAGGCGAACCTTTTTAAAAAAATTATTATTATTGCCATTGTGTGGGGGCACCCAGGTGTCACAGTTCAAGAGTGGATATCAGAAGACAGGTTTCAGAAGTTGTTCCTCTCCTTCCTCTGTGGGATCCTGGGATCAAATTCAGGTCATCAGGCCTTTGTGGCATCTCACAGGCCCAGGAGAACCGTTCTGGATATAACACAACTCACGCTATTAGCTCAAAATCATTTTCTGGGTAATGATCTGGCTGTTGAACCTCAGCAAAGACTTGGAGACCTGTGCTCTCTTGAGAAGGAAGGACGAAGTCAAGTCTTTTACACAGACTCTACTTCGTGTTTGGGATGGCACGCTTCATTTTTTTATGACTGTTTACCATTCGTACCTCTGGATCCGGATACAGTCCAAGAATGGAGTCGTGTGAGAATTCTGAGTGTTGAGAGAAAACTCCAAGAAAAAGACACGAGTCTTGTGACCTCAGTTTTTTCAAAACGCAGAAGTGTTCTTGGAATGTGTTTTCATCCTCCTCCCAGGTGTACAGAGAGGAGTGAGCTAACTTCAGCTGTCGTTATTCATGTGTCTCTATGGAAATACAGTTCTTTGCCACGTGCGGCAGGTCTTTGTGATTGCACATGTTACTTGGTGACTCTTATCCTCAGAGTATAAATTGCCTCATGCTCTGACTAAAGTTGGCTATCGCACGAGACTTTAGTTTGCCTTCTTTTTAGGCCCCGCTCTCCCTGGTTCACGCCACCAACCAGAGCCGTAAACACCACTGCCGTTTATGATTATCTTCGGTGGGCAGTTGTGAGAGGGTCTTGGAAGGGTTAACGTTGGTCGCCATCACACAGTAAGAGGGAAGTAGGGCTGGGAGTGGAGCCCAGCTCCGAAGTCTAAGTCCATGCTCCTCCCTCATCCTCTCCACCCCCAGCAGCCCAGAGCACACAGGCGCAATCTTGAATGACAGCCCCACAATAGAGTCGTGCAGAAAGGCCGGATGTGTGGGGGACTGGCAAGGTCCAGCTACATCTGTGCGGTCTTGCCAGTGAACAGACCCTTGGGCCGGTTCCCTGGTTACGGACCAGAGGCCTGCCCTTCTGTTCTTGGGTTTGCAGAGCATCCAGCCTCAAGAGTGTGGCACCACAGAACCAGCCGGCTATTTGTTTAATCTTACAGATCTCTCCGACAAGACACTTTGTTCTCTTTTCACCCCGGGTAGGATGGGTGAGGGCTGAATGTGAACCGAATCGTCCTCTTGCTCAAAACGAAGCCAGCAACTTGAGATAACGGATGTCACAGACCAGGAAAGTAAAACTCTAAAAACCACTGAGATATTTTTTGCCTTACCTTTATCCTGCTGGCCAGAACCTCTTCCCTTCACCCCTGGCCAGATAATTGGGAACCTGCAATGACTGGAAGTTTTAGGGGTCCCTGGAGCTGTGCAAGCTTGGAGGTCGGCTGGATTTATGATTTGTGGATGTTCCACTTTACTGTTGTTTGTTTGAAATAGTCTTGATATGCCGTCCAAGTTGGCCCCAAACTCACAATCCTCCTGCCTCAGCATCCATTCCAGCTTCCATCTGAGCTTATAGGTGTGTAGCATCCTACCTGCATTTAAACGTGTAGTTCTGGTGTGGGCCCTCTTTCCTGCTTCCTTTGTGTGTCTTTGCCACCTCTAGATCCAGTCCTGCACATAGTGCCAGCTCTTCTCAAGGATATGGGCACTCTCAGCGAGTATATTTTTATTGTGAAGACATCTGCACCTTCTTGCCAGCCAAAAACAACATATGGAAACGTTTCCCACATTTTCACCAGGGGGCACTCACTCCTTTTCCATGGATAGGGCTAGAGAGACTTTTTGGGAAGTCTTTGCTAGCCAAAATAGAATCTTTTTTTGTAGGCACAGTGACTGTTGGTTTGAAATAGCTCTGTCCTAAAGTGATTTCTTTGTAGCTAAACAGTGTTTCTGTTTGAAAGATGACCGGACTCTCGGACGCTTTCTTGGTAAATGTTTAGGGCCCAGCTTGCACACTGCCAGGAAAGCATTTGGGGCTAAATGCTGCCTTATTCTCCCATGAAAATGAACGAAGCCAGGAAGACTTTGAAACAACAATCAGCCTAATTTGTAGGCACTTTTTTTTTTTTAAAATAGTTGAAACCCAACAAATTTAAGCCGGTTTTGAAAACCCTCTCTGTAGGGATTGCCTGGCTATAACCCCATCGCCATGATTCATCGTCAGGGACAAGTGGAGGGTCCTGGGGGAAACGTGTTTTCTCAAGTATGAATTTCTTCCAAATGGAAAGCCATTTGTTTGCTATCGTATCAGTCTATTAGCTGTGAAAGTGACACACTCTCTGTCAAAGGATCCATGCAGTCAGCCAAGCAATAGAGCAGTGTATGGGGGAAGGGGCCTACTTCTGGTAAAAATGGATCATGTTTGAGACTTGGTAAAAACAATTACAGATCTCTGATTCCTTTTAATTAATTAATTAATTTTGGTGTTTTTGAGACAGGGTTTTTCTGCATAGCCCTGGTGGTCCTGGAATTAGCTGTGTAGACCAGGCTGGCCTCGACCTCACAGAGATCCTCCTGCCTCTGCCTCCCGAAAGCTGGGATTAAAGGCATGCGCCACCACACCCTGGCTCTTTTAATGAGCATTGTATTGTAACTCCAGGGAAATATAAAGATTCACTCAAATGCACAGAAAGGATGATAGTAGGAAAATAGGTTTCTCTTGTTCTATTGGAGTCTTGGCATAGAGCATGTTTGATCTGCCAAAGAGTCACCAATCAATCAATCATCAATCTGTCAGTCATCAAAGAGGTAAATTAAAATAGGCTGTATTCACAGCATAGCTTGTCCTTCAGTCTGGACAGTGAATGG
This sequence comes from Neodon shergylaensis, assembly GCA_025134845.1. Lineage (NCBI taxonomy): Eukaryota > Metazoa > Chordata > Mammalia > Rodentia > Cricetidae > Neodon > Neodon shergylaensis. The sequence goes on from JABTXL010002128.1 coordinate 4,685,543, forward strand.
TACAGTGGAGAAGAACAAAAGTTTTGGCATAAGATCAATCTGGATTCAACTCTTGGCTCTAACACTTCTCTCCACAACCTTGGTTGGGAAATTTAACCTCTTGAGCTGAAAGTTTTCTGACATATAAAGTTGGGGGAATTATATTATCTACTTAATGGAGCCGACATGAGGACTAAGGTGGTAACCCAAGGAAAGTTTCTGTTGCAGAAAAAGCAATGAGCAGAGGTAGGTGTTACCATGATCTTAATACTAAATCAACCCTATTCCAAATGCTCGCTGTTATATAACAAGGAAATAATCACATGGGTTGAAGTAATTTATTACTTGGCTTTTTTCCCCCTTCAATTAACTTCAGTAGCCAGCTATGGTAGCGCTAATTAGTTATTTAAAAAACAACAGCTGTTTGAGGGAGTTTACTGTCATAAAACACAGGATCTCAGAGTTGGGAAGATGAACCGATTCATTTCATCCAAACTTCTTTTAACATGAAGGGAATCCTTTAAAAAAATCTTTAAAATAAAGCCGATTTATCCACATAGCCATAAATAGTGTGGCCATATAACCACAGTACCCGATTGAAGTCCTTTTTCACAAATAAGGGCTTCCCCACGATCAAGGAGAGATTTCTTTTTATTTTCTGTATTCCAGCGGACTGGTACGTTTATTTTCATTACTACCTGTCGATGTCTGAAACATGTTAGAGGACCTTCTAATCCAGCTTTCAATGAAAAACTAAAAATATTATCGAGTAATAGGTAGATTTAATCCAATCTTAATAAGAATGCCAAGGGTATTACTTCCAGAAATAAACAAGCCCAAAATTTACAGGGAAACACAAGTATGCACACATGCATACACACACACACACATACACACACTCCATACCAACCAAAGCAATACTGAGAAAGAAAACTGAAGCTGGATGTATCACACTTCCTGACCTAAAATTATAACTCCAAGTTATACTACTTAAAATAACGTGGGCTGAGCCTACCCAACCTTAAGATATATTACGGAGCCATGGTAATAAAAACGGCAAGGTACTGTCATAAACAGACATGTAGATCAATGTAATAGAACAGAGGACCCAGATCAAGTCCACACAATTCTAGTCACCTGGTTTTTGACAAAGATGGCAGAAGGAGACGCAAGAGAAAAGACAACCTCTTTAACAAAGGATGCTGGGAAAGATGGGTGTGTTAGCATGTAGGAGAATTCGGCTAGATCCTCATCTCCCACCTTGTAAATCAATTCCAGATGGACCAAAGTCTTTGAATGTAAAAACCAGAATGCTGCATAATGGTAGAAGCAAGAGTAAGAAACGCACTGCAAGAGACTGGCACAGCTTCAGACTTTCGAAACAGGAATCTGGCTGCTCAGGGAATAAGGTCAACAATTGACAAACAGGGCTTCGTAGAATTGCAAACCCTCTGTGCAGCAAAGGAGACAGTTGCACGAAAAGGCAAACCACAAAATGGGAGAAAATCTTTGTCAGTTCTGCATCTGGCAGGATTCATATCCAGAGCATATAAAGAACCCAGAAAACTAAACCCAAGGAAATAAACACAAATTAAAAAACAGTCTTTGGAATCAAACAGGAAGTTCTCAAGAGAAGAAAAGAATTGCCTGGGAAGTCCTTTAAAAGGTGTTTAAAACATCATCATTCAGCAAGCAAAATGCAAATTAAAACTGTGTTTGAAATCACCCCGGTCAGAATGGGTATTGTTACTATCAAGAAATCAACTGTCAAGGAAAGCTGGCGCTGATGTGGGGGAAGGGGAGCCCCTATGCACTTCTGAGGGGAGGGGAGTGTAAACTAGTAGGACCACTGTAAAAATGAAAGAAATCAGCGTGGACAGTTCTCAGCCTAGAGAGCTACCATGTGACCTGCTATTCCACTCCTGGGCAGATACCCAGAGGACTCTTGCTACAGACACACTGGCTCACCCATGCTCACTGGTGCTCTATTCACAACAGCTGGGAAGAGAAATCAGTCTAGACGTCAATCAACGGATTCATCCGCAGAGAAAAGATGGGGTTATATTCGTCTGTAAGGAAAAATGAGATAATGAAATCTGCAGGAGAATGAATGGAATGAGAAAACAGACTGAGGGGACCCAGGCCCAGAAAGACCATCACTCCACTGATTCTCTCTTACTCTTGAATCCTGGCTTTTTTTTGTTTGTTTGTTTTTTTGAGACAGGGTTTCTCTGTGGTTTTGGAGCCTGTCCTGGAACTAGCTCTTGTAGACCAGGCTGGTCTCGAACTCACAGAGATCCGCCTGCCTCTGCCTCCCGAGTGCTGGGATTAAAGGTGTGCGCCACCATCGCCCAGCTTGAATCCTGGCTTTGAAGCTCGAATTCGTGTTGAATTTGGAACATCTGCAGAGGCCCTGAAACTGAACAGGGAGCATTGTGGAGAGGAAGCTGGAGCAATGGGGAGGGGTGCTGGGAGTGAGAGGGTTTTAGCAGGGATGGAGTGAAGAAGAGGAGGAATATGTGTGGGAGGCGAGTTTATGAAAGGTGTAAAAATAATGGAAACTTACTAATTTGTTTTTTTTATTTATTATGTATATAATATTCTTTCTGCGTGTATGCCTGAAGGCCAGAAGAGGGCACCAGACCTCATTACAGATGGTTGTGAGCCACCATGTGGTTGCTGGGAATTGAACTCAGGACCTCTGGAAGAGCAGGCAATGCTCTTAACCACTGAGCCATCTCTCCAGACCCGAAATTTACTAATTTGTAAACCAATCGCAAGATACATTGTTTTATTTATTTATGTTTTAAATTGATCGAAAGGAGGTACCCTGCAAGGCTGGATAGGGCTGCTTCTAGAAGCCACGGTTGTTAAACAAAAATTTAATGCCAGCAGTGAGATTACCTCGACTCCGCCATCCCTAATTGTAGATCAGAGAGTCACCGGAAGTCCTTAAAACAATATAAGCCTTTGCATTTCCTCTCGGTTGTTCATAGCACTAGTTGAGAAAACTCAGTTGCTGAAGACACCACATGTTGGGGCTGCAAGATCCAGAAAAGCCAAGCTGGAACTGAACTGGAAGCTTTCTCCCTGCTTGCTAGTTTCTGCAATGCGTGGAGGTGTCATGCAGGATGCCAGGGCACAAAGACATTAGCAGTCTTACTCTGCTGTGAACCCTGTGAACTATAAAAACAGCCTCCAGGCAAGATGTGCATAGCGGCATGATTAATTTTTTATATAAAACACAAAAAAGCCTGTATGAGTAGAAGCCACAGGAGGTACTCATAACCAGGACTGTAAACTTGATCACAACCCATGGCCCAGCAGGGCACAGGTTCTAGCGGGGAGAATATACTACTATTGCTTGGCTAAATGGACATAGTTCAAACTGCCTTCTAGAAACTGATGTTTATACTCATAGATCAGTCCTGGTCTCAGCCCTGGTCAGAGAAGCTTCTGTCTGCCGTGAGCACTGGTTAATGCAGAGACTCAAAACTGGTCAAATGCCCATAGTAAGTGACTCTTGAGTGCTTATCCCTGTGGGGTTTCAGAAACCAGGGACAAAGTGGCTAACTGAGGTTCCTATTAACGTATCAAAGCAGATGCTGGTCCCTCTCCCACTCAGGACCTGTGGCTCCTCCCACCCCTCCCAGCATTACTCAGTATCCGTGGCTCCTCCCATCCCTCCCAGCATCACTCAGTACCCGTGACTCCTCCCATCCCTCCCAGCATCACTCAGGACCTGTGACTCCTCCCAGCTCTCCCAGCATCACTCAGGACCTGTGGCTCCTCCCAGTCCTCCCAGCATCACTCAGTATCTGTGGCTCCTCCCAGCTCTCCCGACATCACTCAGGACATGTGGCTCCTCCCAGCTCTCCCAGCATCACTCAGTACCCGTGGCTCCTCCCAGTCCTCCCAGCATCACTCAGGACCAGTGGCTCCTCCCAGCTCTCCTAGCATCACTCAGTACTCGTGGCTCCTCCCAGTCCTCCCAGCATCACTCAGTATCTGTGGCCCCTCCCATCCCTCCCAGCATCACTCAGTTCCTGTGACTCCCCCGCCAGCACTTCTCACCCCTCTCCCTTCTTTGAACCTCTTCTTCCCAGGGGCAGGATTTCTTTCTACTTCCCTTCTCCCAGCCTGATTTCTATATAACAGTCATTTTGGCTCAGTAGCTCTCTGGATCTCTTGGCCTGGGCCATCTGTCTTGGTCAGAGGCTCCTTTCTTACTCTCCCTTCCCTTCTCTGCTAGCATGGTCCTGTTTAGTCTGATGGCCATACTCAGCCTGACTCTGCCCTCTGTCAATTTTCTCTCATACTGTCACAATAAAAATCTTCTCCATACTATAGGAGTAGTCATATAATCCACATTTTTATTTCATTTTCTCACTCATCCCTCCAAATGGAACAGCTATATCAATTCTTCAGGGCTCAGAGAATACCATGAAGAGTCTGTAGAAAGAATTTAAGAACTGAAGGTTGGGACAGAATGTTGTGAAGTGCCGGCTCGTGGATGTGTCTGTTGCATAAGACCCGAGCAAGACAGGCCCATCAACATTCCATTATTGACAAAGGAAGGGCTCATAAGGCTCCTCCCTTCTCAGATGATGTGGTGGTTTGAATAGGTATGGCCCCCATAGACTCATGTGTTTGAATGCTTGTCCCATCCGGAGCAGCACTATTAGGAGGTGTGGTCTTGTTGGAGTAGGTGTGGCCTTGTTGGAGAAAGTGTGTCAGTGTGGAGGTAGACTTTGAGGTCTCATGTGCTCAAACTATGCCTGGTGTGACAGTCTACTGTTTGTGCCTATGGATCCGAATGTAGAACTCTCAGTTTCTTCTCCAGCACCAGGTCTGCTTGCACACTGCCATACCCTGCCATGGTAATGGACTAAACCTCAGAACAGTAAGCCAGCCCCAGTTAAGTGTTTTCCTTTATAAGAGTCATGGTGTCTTTTCACAGTAATAGAAGCCTAACTCAGACAGATGAGCTGTTAAGAGTTAAAAGCTGCAGAAGGAGGGGCCTATCCCTCAGTGTTGTAGTCATAGACATTGTCCTCACGCAAACAGAAAACTTCCACCTGTGCTCATGCAGGAAGCCCTAATGAAACGCAGTGGTTTACACGTTAAAAAAGATGCAAAAGTAAGAGGGAGGAGAAGAGATTTAGTGGGAGGGGAGAAGAGAAGAGAACGGGGAAACTGACCAAAGAGTCTGTGTACAAAATGCTGAACGAATAAGTAACATAATAATGGCACAAAAATAGGAACCTTATTTGGGCTGCATTCTTTAAAACTTAAAATTTATATTTATTCGCATGTGTGCATGTCTATGTGTGAATGTATGTGCATGAGTGTGCACCATGTGTGCATGCATGTGGTGATTGGAGAAGGACTTGTGGGAGTTGGTTCTCTCCTCAGCTTTACTATGCAGGCATGGATCATGGCGCCATTTTATGTATCAGATGCAGGACATCAGAGTCTAGAAATAGATACAAAATGTATGGTCAAGCAATCTCTTTATTATTTATTCCCAAAGTCTCAAGAATGTCAGAAGAGAGTGTGGAGTGGGGTAGTGGGCGTGCTTTGGTATAGGGGAGTGGCAGGGTCAGGGTGGGCTACTTGACATTGGCTATGGCAATGACTTCTGTGGCTCTCACACCAAAAGGTCAGGGTCTAAGGAAAAAAAAAAGGAATTAGGACTACACCAGCTTAGAAAGACTTGGTATGAGAAGTGAAAAAAATTGACAAGATGAGAAGGCATCTGACACTCTAGGGAAAAAAAAAAACATACACTAGCCACACATCTAATTTGGAGGGACTATCCTAAATTTATAATTAACTTTTACAATTCAATAATAGGAAAACCTATAGCCTTGTTAAAATGAGAGGAATAGGCTCAGACAGACGTATTTTCAAAAGAGAGGTGAAAATGGACAACAGTTACGTGCAAGGCACTCAGCATCACTAGCGACCAGGAAGGGCAAACGTATGCCCAGGATGTCACTCCACATACATTAGAATTATTGAGAAATAGAGTGGGAGACAACAAATGGGGGCAAGTGCATGGGGGTGAAGGGACACCGATGGGAGAGATGAGTGCTACACCAAGAGTCCTCAGGGGACCCGACATTCTCTTCTGACCTCCATGAATACCCACACGCATGTGGATGCACCTTCTGTTACAGACACATGTACATATACACGAATAAAAATGAAGTAAATTTTGGGGGCTGTAGAGGTGGCTCAGTGCTCGGCAGTGCTTGCTGTTCTTCCAGAGGACTCACAAGAGCCCACCCTGCTCACAATGGCCTATACTACCATGCTACCCCAGAGGGTCTGATGCCCTCTTCTGGTCTCTATGGCGCCTTCTCTCACGAGGCAAAGACATGAAAAAATTGAAATAAAACCTTAAAAAGGAACTCCCTTTTTCCCCCACAGTGTGGACAGATCTGGAAGTCATTGTGCCAAATGAAATAAACCAGATCCCAAAAGAAGATTGTCGCATGATCTCACACACATGTGGAATCTAAATTAAACAAACGGGTCAACTCTATAGAGATGAGAAAAAAACGTGAAGGGGCAGGGAAGGGTGGGGCAAGGGAGGTGAAAGGGTAGAAGTAACAGATGTGTAGGACGAGCGAGTCTGGAGATGGAGTGGACAAAACGAAGACTATAATTAATGTTGCTTTCAGTCGGTCTCAGCCGCTCCTGTCAAAAGGAGTGTTGTGAGGTGACAGATATTAATCTGTTTTGTTATCACAAAGCCCTCCACTATCTGTGCATCCCATAATAGCTTGTTGTAAATCTCAGACATCTACAATAACATCGACTAGAAATACAAAGCTTGAGTAAGTGTGTGGTGAGTGGGACCGAGCTGTCTTACTGCAAAGGAGGTAAGGCGGTCATTTTGGATAGGGACCGCACCAGGTCAAGTGGTTCGCGCGCACTCCATTCTACACGGCTTTGTCGCACGGAGGACACAAGAGTGCGAGCCTTTCCTCGGCGTTGGCTTTGGCCACACTGTAATGGTTCTTTTACATCTGCTCTGCACCTTCTTAGAGAGACATGAACCTATGGTGGCTTATGTTTTATGCTGGTAAAATAAAAAAGAAAATAATATATTAGTCTAAGACTCATGTTTTCCGGTGTGACCTACTTCGTCCAAGGCATCATATTTGCTAGTTTTATTTGACCATCTGATTTGACCATTTGTCCATTGTATCTGTCTAGGGAATCTCATCATAGAAAAGGATGTTAGTAGATCACATGGTATGTGATATTTTAGAGGCTAAATAAGGTACAGAGATGAGATCCTGGTATAACATAAAAATGATATGTATAATAATTTTTCTACTTGGGGATAGCCTTCCCTCTAAGAATCCATTAATATTCTATTTAATATAGTAAATATATAATAGATTCTACATAAATGGTTGCAACTTCTTAATAAATGTTATTTAAACCAGTTATGGCAATAAAACAAAGTATTATGGCAGTGCATGGGAACACTGAGTGTGTTACTGCCCCAGCCGCTCTCACAGGTAATCGTGAGATACAGATACAGTCGTCACTGTTTCTCTGTTTGATTGAGACAAGGTCTCACTATGTTGCTCCCTCGGCCTCCAACTGCGATCCTCTGTCTCAGCCTCCTGCATGCTTGGGTTACAGGTGTGAGCCACCTTGCCTAGGCTCACTCTAACTCACCATGCATTTGCCCAACAGGTTTCTTTTCCACCTATCTCGAATTTTCAATCTGTACTTTCTTTAGACAGCATCGCTTTATGAATGTCACCCTGGAACTCACGTAGACCAGGCTGGCCTCCAACTCAGAGATCTGCCTGCCTCTGCCTCCTGAGTACCAGGCTTAAAGGCGTGTGCCATTACATCCAGTCTCTTTCATCTGTCTAACCCAGCTTGGCTGACACCACCGAGTGAAGAAGGCTGAGAGCAGCAGACCCAGGTAGAGCGGACACTAGAGGATAGGAGACGTAGGGCGGCAGCTGTCAAACTGCTGCATGATGGAAGTCCCGGGTAGTAGAAACTTATTATTTCACAAGAGATGTGAGAATTGCAGAGTTTGCAATAAATATTCCTAGTTTTAAGCGCTAGCAATCAGTTAAAAAGTGTAAGTGTTCGTAGCAAGTTTAGCGTATCTGTCGGCCTGCTGTAGCTAGACAGCCGTTGACTTGGGTCTTCGGCGTGTGCCTTCTCTTTTACCCTTTGCTCACACAATTACAGTGATTGGACCACAACATTCTTTGTGCATTATCTGTCTAGGCTAAGTTGTTTTGTGGCTTTTTAAACAATCTTTAAAAAGATTCATTTATTTTTATCTTATGTGTATGAGTATTTTGTCTGCATGTATGCGTATGTATCATGTATGTGTCTGGCACCTACAGAGACCAGAAGAGGGCATTGGATCCCGGAGACTGGAGTGACAGATGATGGTTAGCTGCCAAGTGGATGCTGGAAACGGAACCGAGGTCCTCTATAAGAATAGCAAGTGCTCTTAACCATTAGCCGTCTCTCTAGCCTGCGGTGATATTTTGTTTATGCTGTAACAAATAAAGCTTGCCTGGAGATCAGAGTGCAGAACTAAGTCACCAGTTAGCCATAGAGGCCAGGCAGTGGTGGCACACCCCTTTAATCCCCGCACTTGGGAAACAGAGGCAGACGGATCTCTGTGAGTTCAAGGTCACCCTGGGCTTTGCAGAGATTGAATCTGTCTAAAAGAGAAGCAGAGCTCACACAAAGGTGATCCCAGCACTTGGGATTTCATGACTTTAATCCCAGCACTAGGGAGGTGGAGACAGGAATGATATGGCTGGGCAGAGAAGAGGAATATAAGGCGGGAGGAGACAAGAGTTAAAGGCCGTCTGAGGATGCAGTCTGAGGAGGCATCTGAGGACAGGACTGCCCTTTTGATCTGAGCATTGGTAGAGGTTAAGAACTCTCTGGTGGCCGCTCTGCTTCTCTGTTCCTTCAGCTTCACCTCTGGATAGTTGACTCTGAGTTTTTATTGAGACAATTAGAACTCATGCTACACTAAGGTTCTTATTTTATTTCATTTTTTCAAAGGTGAGTGCTTTTCCTTTCGTGTTCATTCTGTGTTATCCAACAATGCAGGCAAGAAGTACAGATGGCTAACTATACATAACACCTCCGAAATGAAACCCGTGGGAAAGGCGTGGCTAAAACACAAACAGGACAGAAAAGAAACAGCGCAGCAAGAACACAACCAACATTGTGTAAATCACTCTGGGTGGGAGGAGTAGGACTGAACACCTGCTGGTTAAAGTGACCCTCTAATCCATAACAATCAGTAATCAATGAGTAATAACAGAATGATGTGATTTCAGACAGGGTAACACACTGCTGGTTTTTACTGCCCTGGCGCTGTTCTGTCCCCTGGGACTCCTTGTCATTTGGTTGACTATGGCGACTAGGATTGAGTGCCATGGGAGAAATAGCCTCAGTCCTTCTACTCTGAGCTCTGAGTTCCACCGATGGAGATAAAGATGCCCATTGGAAATTGACAGACAGCAGGAAGAAAGATGACCTAATGGCTTTTTTTTCCCCTTTAAGATCACCTGATTTCAATCATTTAAAGCAAAAGAGCTCAGAGGATGGGAGAAATCGGCAATCAACTTCGCTTTTAGTTCAGAACGCCGACCTCAGGAGCACACTTGTCTAACTGCTCAGCTTGAAACGTCAGCCGCAGAAGGAAAGTCCTGCAGTGTTTTGAGCCTTGCCTTGTTCCTCCTTGTTGGTCACACGCTTTGACCAGCTTTGTATTAGGACAGAGGTGGGAAATTGAAGAACCAGTCAGGCAGGCAGACAGACATAGCCTTGGAGGCTTCAACAACCCAAACTTCTTTTTTCGACTCCACCTTTGCTCTATCCCATTGGCTGGACTGATACTCTTAACCTACAAATCTACCTTGTTATTCTCTTGTATAAAAACTTCTACAATTCTATCGTTATTACACCTGCAGGGTAACCAAAATGACACTGTAGTTTTGAACTCTTGTTCACCTCTTCAGGGCCCATTCTTGGCTTCCCAGATGTCCCTGGTTGACGTTCCTATCCTTCAGACCTCGTGACATTTCCTCAGAAGCATCCCTCTTCCCACAAAGTAAGACTGTGCAATAGAATTTTGGGATTCACTTAGGTCATGCTAATTTATGTAGCCACATTAAACAAGTGAAAATAAATAGGTAAAACTAAGGGTTTTGGTATACTTATTCAATATACATAAAATATCATATATCTTATATATATATATATCTTTAACATAAAAGCAATTTAAAGTTATTGCTATCTGTTATTAGTATTTGGTGGTTGACCTTAAAATCTTCTGTGTTCTGTACACAGAACACATCTTTGTGAAGAGTGGCTGCACCTCACGTCCTGACCAATAGCGTTGTGTGGCTGGGGCTTCAGTGCTGGACAGTGGAACTGTAGACTAAGATTGATTGCTACTATTTTAGTCTATTTTATCCTATGTGTTCTTTCCAAAACATCGTTTATGTCTCATACCAAGATGCCAGTGCCTGCTTATAGTTCCTTCTGGATCGTGAATGATATGAAGGGATTGGGCATGTCTGATGCATTCCTATGCCCAGTACATGTGTTTGCTGAACCATTGCTTCTGATTTTCAGATACTGTGAACCAGCCTTTCTACTCGTTTCCCCTGAGTTAACATGCACAGTCAAGGGGGTGACATTCACCCGAGTCGAAGACCCAACAGCTAGCCGACTCCTGAAAAGCAATTGACTCGCCCTCTTTTCTTAAAAATTTAGATTGATTTACGTGTATTCATGCTTGTCTACATGAATGTGTGTCATGAGCCCTTTGACGTCAGAGAAAGGCGTCAGATTCCCTGGAACTGGAGCTGCATATGGTTGGAGTCACCCTATGGGTGCTGGAAACTGAACCTGGCTGGGTCTTCTGCAGCAGCAACAAGCTCTCTTAACCTCTGGGCCATCTCTCCAGCCCTTCACTCGCTTTCTTAGAGGATCTTGTTCAAAAATAAACAGTACATCCTAGGTTAAGTATATTATTCTAATGTCAGTTTTCTGGTTTTGACAATGTAGCATAGTAATATGAATTATTATCAAGGGGAATTGAATAAAGGATACTTGAGAACTAGATGCTATTTTGCAATTTATAAACTTAAACTATTTTGGGATACAATGTTATTTTTTAAAAGTATCCCATCTGGGTGTAGTGGCTCACATTGCAGGTCCAGGCATTTCAGAGACTGAGTCTGGGGGGACAACTGGAGAACCACTTGGGCAGCAGGGCGAGTCATTGTCTTGTCAGAAATGGCCTTCTCAATTTAGGCAATTCTAGGTAGTTTCAATACTCCATAGCTCATAAATTTTATCATCACAATGCTGTTTCTTTCTTTCTTTTTTTTTTTTTTGGTTTTTCGAGACAGGGTTTCTCTGTGGTTTTGGAGCCTGTCCTGGAACTAGCTTTTGTAGACCAGGCTGGTCTCGAACTCACGGAGATCCGCCTGCCTCTGCCTCCCGAGTGCTGGGATTAAAGGCTTGTGCCACCACCGCCTGGCCTCACAATGCTGTTTCTTAAGGGCAGAATTCTCCATGGGCTGAGAAAGGCCTGAGATCAGCAGCTCCTAGACTTTGTGGATTCCTGCCACACTTCTGAATATTAGTATTCTGGCAGCCCTCTTGGAGTGATTAGGAGACTAAAAACAACATTTAAACAAATTAGGAATAATTACAATGCAATTATTAGCACAGTGTTAACAATGCCTCCAGTGTTTAGAAAGCAGTCAGTGGCCACTCTTCCACACTGTTCTGCTGTTCGGTAGAGTGGGTTACAGCCTGGACATATATTCTCTTACACATTTACAAATGCTTGCATGCTCAGTCTCACACTTCTGTGCCCAGGGCAGGAGGCACCACTCTTTGTTTTTATGCCTTAGCTGAACTGCCCATTGGACACTGCAACCGTGGATATTAACTTTGATTCAAAAAATGTTGCATTGGACAGGACATGGTTGTGTCGCTGTTCTGGAGCCATGGTTTATTAGTGTTCCATGGTTCAATAGTGGAGAAGCACAGACTCAGACACAGGAGAATGTTTTCATTTTTGGCCTGCGTAATTATTTTTACCAGGCTTGAGTTAGAACCCTGTCTATTTTTTGACATATGTTCTAATATAACATTTATAAGCCCACATGTAATTTTTTGCTAAATGGACAATTTCTTGAGAAATTTTAATAACTTGCAAATTCCACAAAGATAGGAGAGCTAGCTTTGTTTTTTTTTTTGGTGTCATTTGTTCTATGGTGTTTGATTCCATTCAGTTCAGTTCTATCTCTAGAATTAGGTAAACAAACTTTTAATCTCCCATACAGTGAATTTCTGGTTGACTATTCTTGCCAATCCAGACAAAGATCTTGAAGAAAATCATCTATACTTAGAATGTTCATGGATTCGTTTCTCAACTAGGTGTGAATCACACGCTGTGCCTGGCACTGAGGGGCTCAGAGAGCACAAGGGAGGTGAAGAGTTAACACGGGTTCTTTGCTCAGTCTTGGCAATGGCCGTGGTACATACAGACACCTAAAGGGATGTCCACACTTGCCACCCTCCAGGAGCCTGACTCTGCAGGATGCAGAGCATCCCAAATCCTTAGGATGCTTTGTTCCGCCTGTATAGCCTGTGCTTTTCTCTCTTGACAGTTTGAATGTAGCTTTCATGCTCTCCCTGCCCGTGCGCATAATAGATCTCTCTTCCCACGGATAGGTAAGACAGTGGTATTTGATTGCTATTTACCAAACAGTTATATTGTAGACCCGTTTTGTGTCAAAAGACATGTGAGTTAATATACACATTGCAGCCAGAAAGCACAGAAATCACGCTGCCTGTGCTCAAGCCAGTTCCGATATTACTAGCCTGGTGGGTCTTCTGAAACCCAACTTCTCTGCATCTCAACCTAATGAAGGATAATCACATGACCCTCCTCACTGTGCTGCCACAGGATTAAATGATAATGGCTGGAAGGCATAGTCTAAAAGCTCCACATTCGTTATCTGTCAACATCAATGAGTTTCAAGCTAGTTTAAAGCAGTCAACATTGTAAGGAAATACTCACAGATGAGGCTGGGATGAGGGGTGGGGCTCTCTGATGGTCCCCCATGGCATCTCAGGAAAGTGGATCTCAGGTTTCAGTGTCTCACAACCACCTAGGGAATGGGGTGAAAATACAAAGGTCCAGGCCTGACCTAGGCGGATAGCTTGCAGGCTTCCCTAGCGATTCCAGCGGGCCCAGACATTTGATCACTGACGCTCTGCAATTCTCTGTACTTTCAGAGCTGTTCATCTACAGCATAATATTTAGTGGCAATGTAGACCTCATGGAATAAATTTGGGCTGAAGTATTTAAGCACTCCACAGTGGTGGTTGTTAAGGTGGTTCTCACCCCCCCTCCCCGCCAACCCCGCGGTTACAATTGCTGCTGTGTAGCCTCCGTGGGCTGTTATGTTCTTTACGCTAGGATATGCTATGTGCTACGGTGCGGTTTGCAAGCACGGCAAGGGGCTGGAGATTGAAACACACACACAAATACACACACACACACACACACGTCACTCTTGACCAAGAATGCCAAGAGTGCCAACTTCATTGTGTTCCAGAGCAGCTTATATAGTGCCTTCCCTGACCAATGGCCACGCCCTTGCTCTCGGGATCCTTCAGCTGCCATCGGGAACTCTTGAGGGGCTCGTGCTCAGAGCAGCTGCAAGCATAACAAGTTGTTTACTGCAGCAGGCAAGGGGACATAGGAAATTCAGCATCTGGGGGTTCACAGTCCCCAACATTGCAGAGAATCTTCAAGGGGTTCATAGTCTTCCGTCCATGAGCCACCATGTCTGCTCAGTATATTTTTTAGAAGTGAAATTGCTAGGGCCTGAGTATATGCATTTCGAATTATGATAAATATTATCAAATTGCCCTCTGGAAGGTTATGTCAATTTACTCTCCTGCCGTCTGTGTTGAAGAGGATACCTTTCTCCCTTATTCTGTCATTTTTCTCTTAATAGACTGTAACACTCTTTATTTGGGGGCATTGATGAAATAGATCCACATCAATGATGCCTGAATCTGTGAGCACCCGGCAGGCACGTTTCAGAAACCCCTGGATCCTTATTATTTTCTTCTCAGCCACCTTCTCCCCTACCTGGCCCTGGCTTCCACTAGTACGGCTGCCTCTTCTTACATGTCTGTCATATGCCGAAACCGAGGACAGTGTCCTGCTTCTCTTGATTCCAGGCTGAAGTCCCTATTTTCTACAGCCAAGTTATTTATAGTCAAGAAATTCTGAAGTCAAAAATACAATTCTCTCATTGTTAGTTCCTAGATGCCTTGCTCTGATCATAGCTGCATCTCTGAGTGACACATCATGGGAGTGAGAGCTCTCTGGTGATTTAGGAGCCTGCCAGGCAATTAGGGCTTCACCAGTGTAAGGATGCAGTAGCCTAGTGTGTCATCAGCGGGCCACGCTCCGTGATGCATTGCCCCAGAGTAGAACAATGGCCCCAAAAAATCGTCATGGATTCTTTTAGACTTAGACTTGAAAACTTCGTTTGGAATTAAGGGGTAAATATGTCCCCCACCACAGAAAAGAACCAGGAGAGAGAGAGAGAGAGAGAGAGAGAGAGAGAGAGAGAGAGAGAGGGAGATCAGCTCTAGGTTATGAGCTGGAGATGAGTCTTCAGGCTGGAGGGGCTGGGGGCTTTCTAACTGCAAAAGTAGTTAATTGTGCTAAGGGAAGATTGGCATCTGAAAAGAAAGAGCTTCCTTACTCTACTGTTTATGGCGTGCTTCCCTGTAAGCCAGGAGGCATTCGTCAGAATTCATTTGTCCATTTGCTTCTTTCCCATTTCTCTCCTCCCCCCCTTTCATTCATTCTTCTTCTCTTCTCTTCTCCTTCCCTCTCTCCCTTCCATCTCTCCCTTCCATTGCTTTTATTCTTTCTTCCCTCCTTTTCTCCCTCCCTCCTTCACATTCTCCTTCCCTTCTCTTTCTCCTTTTTAAAACCCACAGCCAGTATGTGCCAGGGAACCATACACTGAGTTCTATCTCCTGCTTTGCACGTTTGTTTTTAAAGGGGAATCCTCCTCAATAACGTGGTCCATTACTACAGTGTGTCTTGAACTCTTGACATAGGGACTTTCTTCCCCCAATTCTAAAGTCCCCTGACAGGGCCATTCCTTTTCTGTGGAACAGCATCCTTAAAATGAAACCGTGTTGAGGAGAGCAGCAGGGGGTACCATAGTAACTCCCTGTCAGCAGAGAGTAGGGAGGACCAGAGAGAGGAAGAGGAGGAGACAACCCAGCTTGGGTTGCCGCTAAGAACTGGAGGAGTACAGGCTGCGGAATTACTCTGATTTGAATTTGAGTTCTTCTGTAGTCCCTTTTGCATCTGGGCAACTTGCCTTAAACTTGTTGGGCTAGTAAGATGGAGGTGTGTCCAGTAACTGCCTTATAGAATCTTCGTAGTGATCAAATGAGTTGATTGCATTGAAAGGGCTCAGATTGTACCTGGTAAGACTGAACGTGCTAGCAATTGCGGTGGCTATCATTTTTACATCTTGTTACCCACAGGGGGAAGCCACCCTGATGCTTGGCAGCAAGGGAGAAGGGCCAGTGAGTAATCTGGTATTTGTAGGCTCTCAGCATTTATTCCCCAGCCTAGATTTTCCCTCTGGATTAAGGTCCTTAGCACCCACTTTAAAGGACAGACTTCCAACCAGGCCATCTTAAAAGTTCACGGGTCCTTCTAGAGACCTCTAGATTGTGAAACTCAGGACCTGCCAAGGGAGTGGGAAACTAACCATTGGCAGAGCTGAGGTGCAACTGAAAAGTGATCCTGGCTGTCGGAAGGAATGAAGAGGGGACACTGTCATTACAGTGTGCCAGGCTCTGTGAAGAATGTGCGATGATGCTCAACTCTTAGCTCTTCACTGTGGTGTTAAAATCCCATCGAGTAGATGAGAAAGACAGTGGAGGGAAGTCAGGTGACTTGCCCTGGACATACTCTGAGAAATGTATGGAATCAGGACTCTGTTCAGGTTGTTTTGATTCCAGAGCCAGAGGTCTTAATTGATATACCCCTCTATACACATGCTGCGCTCCCAGAGACCATGGACATTGTGAGGCATGTTCACTATGTGCAAGCAGTGTGTGAACTCAAGATATGACAGGTAAAAAACAGACCAGGAAAAGAACCCTAGCCTCTTAGCGGCTAACAGAGCTCCAGGAAGCTCCGGGTTCCCTGAGGCTGGGCAATCAGCACAAACTGGGTTCACTAAATTCAAGGAGGGGGGGGGCTTGCAGGAGGGGCTCTGGGCTCTGCACAGCTAGCTTCCTTGTGATCAACCCGTGCAGGGACGGCATGCACTCTGTAGATAAGCAAAGACGATGCAAAATCCATCGCCTCTTTCTGCCCCTCCCTCCTTAGTCTCCCTTCAAAGCAAACTGCGAGGAACAGTTGTGCTCAGGTCGGGCATGACGGGCATGACGATGTCATCCCAGCACAGGGCCCTGAGCAACTTAATCCTGCAGCTTGCAGCCCAGGGCTGCATCATCATGGCCGGCTCTGGGTTGTGGGGGAACAATGATCTTCTGCAGCTACCGATACATCTTTTCTCAAAGCACATTCAGTGGAATAAACACATCAATGCCAGAGACGATATTGTCACTTACTCCAGCCAGCCTTTAATTTCAGCTGGTGGATGGAAAGTAAGTTTGCTGAAATGAGTTTTTCCTAGTCTGCAGGAGTCCCGTTCTCTTTGGATTGGCGATGGGAGGCCAAGGAGGCCATGGTTTCCCTTGAATTTTTTTTTTCTCCTTGTTGTTTTGGAGAACAATTTTCTCTGACATGTAGTTGGTTGTTTTATGGCTCTGAGAAATATATTGGTTTATTCATCTGTTGCAACTATAATAATATTGCCATTGGAGTCCCACTCGGTAATAAATCAGACCATTCCTTTCTACTCTACACAAATAATTAAAATAAAAATCGACTCTGCCAGCGAATTTGTCCTACAAGCTGAATAGAAGTGTGTGCTGTAAGTCTAGATATTTTGGTTGACCCAGGACTGTATATCTTAAAAATAAGAAACCAAAAGGTGGGAAAATAAGACCTTATTTCATTATGTACAATTTATAACATTTATCTTGAAGATAAAGTCGCTGTCCTTGGCTGCCTATTAACTGGGAACTAGGCTTTGAATACCGTGGGGGTGTTCATGTTTCACAGCTCCCCAGACCCCAACACCATCCTCCTCTCTGTCTCTCTCTCTGTCTCTCTCTTTCTCTCGCTGTCTCTCTCTTTCACTGCCCGAGCCCTGGAAACAAGGGATGATTATTTCTGTCTTCATACTTGCATGCACATTTTCATTTTTTTCCTCTATAAAGAAGTAAGGGAAATACATAAAAATGCACAATTAAAAGCAAAGTAAAGATCAATGAGTCCGAGAAACAGATAGAAAGCGGGGAAGAGGTGCAGGAGGGTGAAGTAATGGCGGAAGACAGACACAGAGCTGGTACTCGCTGAAGGAGGAAGGCTGTGTGTTGTGTATTGGGCTCCTCTTGGGTGAGTGTCTTGACTCCTACTGATGGTTGATAAGACCCACTATGAAGACCAAGAAGAAGTTACACCCAGTATTAACATTAGTGAGGGTTTTCCCCTCCAGGCCCCTCACTAGGAGGACCCTTCTACTCAGGGACAAGAGTCTCCAACAAGATCCTTAAGAAACACAATTAATTAATTGGACTTGCCCTTATACTCGGCACATCAAGTAGCAGGGGTGTTTCTAACAAGGCCAATTGTGAAGCCAAGACAGTGGCTCCTTTTGGCCTTCTGTAAGCCAAGTAGAGAATTAGATACACTCAATAGTCATTCCCAGACTCAGCATGAGTTAGTCAGTCACCCATGAAATAAAGGTTGCTATGTCCCTCCTCCCTTTGTATATAAAGGGATGCCAGGTGATTCAACAGAAGCCAATATTGCTGTAATCTCAGGGCTGTCCTGAAGCAAAGGCTGGCCTGCTTCTATTACTTAGCTGATGTACATCAGCCTGGCGATGGGGTGGGGCTGGAGGACTATGGTGTCCTTACTCTGTGGCTTCTGTTCAGGGATCCAGCTAAGAGTTACTTCATCTCCATGGTTTTGTAATGCTAAGACAGGAGAAACACTTGAGAGAAATGTATATAGGCTTCCAAAGCTTCTAGCTGAATATGTTTGTTAATTTCTCAAGTCTGTTTTATTGGTCAAAGCAAGTCATACGGCCATGTCTCATTGCAGGCTGGTAAGCAAGGGCAGCCATACCTTGGCTGGAAGTGGAGAATCTGTTTTATATTAGAGCCTCAGGGGCATTCAGGGATAGCCTTTGGACCATATTTTGAGGAACACTAATCCAGAGAAAGACTGGATTGTGTGTCCTCAGGGAGTCTTTCAGACACTTTCCCCTGAGCTGGACTTTAGTTGCATGGTTGATAGGGGTGTTTTTGTCTGGTTCGAGGCCTCTGGTTGCTGCTACACTATCAATGCTGGACCCTCCCTGGAACTCCTCTTGGAAATCCCGTCATTGGACACACACACACTCGAACACAGAAACTAAAAGACAAACAAACAAAACATATATATGCAGTTAATTTTTATAACATTTGTATAACTCAGTGTATGGAAAGTATCATCATTTCAAAGTATAAAGATTAGTGTTCTATTCTATATTTTTTGCATTGTTCTTGAAGTTCATGTGTGTGAGACAGGAACATTCCAGTGTAACTCTGACGTGCATGGTATCCCACACAGGTAGGTAGTAGCTATGATAGTGCACAGCAAGACCCAGAGGTTTAAACCAAACTAATTGGTTTCACCAGAGATATCTTGGGGTTTTGTTTGAGTGAGTATGTGAGCAGAGGCTGACCTGGTCTTGAACTTAGAAAGCTGTGATATGGAGTGGCTGGGGCCACCAGGAATTCTAAGGCTACAGTCCACACATGGCACCATGGTAGAGGTGCGAGGTATAGAGACAAGCTGATCCTCAGTCTGTGCCTGAGCTCTGGAACTCATCTGTGCTGGCTTAGAGGATATACTCGTGCCTGAGAAATCTCTTGGTACTACCAGTTTGGATTCACAAAAAGTTTAGACAAGTTGCTTCATCGATTTTGATGAGTTCATTTCCAATGTGGATTCCTTGGCTGATCATCCCTTATGATGCTTCACGAATGTTTCAGTGGGACGATGGGGTTGCTTCCCTCTACTTGGGAATTCCCATGTATTTTATTATGTAAAACAGCTTTAGAGTTTGAGAAAGTTGATTAGTCATATTTTTCTAAGACATACTTGGCCATTGCGCCATTTTTTTTGGAGGGGGAACGAGTGGGGTGCTCATGTTTGTCATGGAACATGCTGTGCCAGGTTTGCTCTGGGAGGGAAGGAGCTCGTCTATGTTTTCAGTAATTATATGATTACGTAAGACCTACCTCCAGTCTTGCCCCCTTCCCCATGTCCTTCTTACCATCTTGGTGTAATTAAAGTACTTTATCCTTAAGGACCCATGTGTCTAAATAGACTGTGTATCTGACAAAAAAATTGTGTTTTAGACTTAATTTAGATTGCTAGGCAACCAAATTAAGATAGACTAGATATTTAAATCAGGCAGCTTGGCTTAACTATTTATATATTCACTGGGTAGATGGACATTTATTTATCTATCTAGCTATAACTACTTATCTAATAATTATCTATGAGCTCAACAAATGTTTACTGAGCTACCATTTTGCTCAGCCCTTCACCTCTCAGATTTAAGAATTTGGAGATCTTCATCTACTGAATCAAATTCTGGTCCTTCCATGGCTGCTCCTGCAGTGCCCTCCTAGCCCCGCGGCCACTTATGCTGCTCTGGCTTGGTCGGCGCTAACCTGGAATCTGAGATAGATCTTTGAGTCACCACATCATGAGAAGTGGAGAGCATATCCCAGGATCTTACATGGATAAGCATGTTAAAATTTGACTCCTTCCTAAGATAGCATCATGTTTAACACGGCTGGCAACTCTAGGAGATAAACAGAGCGTCTATGACCGCCCTTGGCATAACGCTGGTTCTAACATTCAGAACCGAAGGAGTTGTTTGTTCTCTCGAAGCGCATTGCCTTACCTGTCAATTAGGGAAGACATTAATATCCACATTATTGAATTTTATGAGGATTCCGTGAGCTAAGGCACACATGGCACACAAACCAATATTAACATCAGACAACATCTAAATCTCATCATATTGCTAGTAACAATAACAATAATACTACATATACACGTAGAACACAAACAGAATCCCATGCCTTAGTAAATGATGATATTTTTTTTCCCCCTTGCTTAACTTCATGTTTTCTTTGTTTGGAGGAATCACCCTTGGATACAGTTCATTGCGCTGAACTACATTAATCTCGACTGGTTTTGTTCTTCTTGACAGTAATGAATAGAAACTGATATAAACCAGCCATCAGGCCGTGGAAGAGGGGTGCAAATGCCCCTTTCCAAGGCAGTGTTTAATTACCCTGTGTGCATGGAATACCATATGCTGCCCCATGTTGCAGTCCCTCTGGCTGCAATCTGCTCTGGGTTACAACGCCCTTCTTCCTTCCTTCCTTCCTTCCTTCCTTCCTTCCTTCCTTCCTTCCTTCCTTCCTTCCTTCTTTCCTTCCTTCCTCCCTCTCTCCCTCCCCTCCTTCCTGCTTTCCTCCCTCCCTGCTTGCTTTCTTTGAGACTGGGTCTCATCTAGCTCAGGCTATCCTCAACCTCTAATTTACTATATGGCTAAGGATGGCCTTGAACTTCTGTTACTCCAGGGATTACAGGCATGCACCAGTACACCCAATTTATGTGATATTCGGGATTAAACCCAGACCTTCTTTTTACATGTATGAATGCTAGGTAAGCAAGCACTTCACCAACTGAGAGCCTGAGGTGATCACTTAAAATTTTTATTTCTTTTTATGTGTATGAATGTTTCTCCTACATGGATGTCTATACACCACACCAGTGCAAGACCAACAGAGATCAGAAGAAGGCAGATCCCCTGGAATGGATTTATCCACAGTCGGAGTGGCCACATGGGTGTTGAGAAATGAACCCAGTGCCGGTGGAAGAATAGGCACTGCTTTTAACTGCTGAGCCATCTCTCCAGATCATGTTTAAAGCCCATACTTGCTTCTTTCTCTGAATAGCTCAGAGAGAGGTTTGACTCTGTTGTTCTTCCTCATGTTTTTATTTTATTTTTTTATTTTTAAGCTTTTATCTATTATTTTCATGTCTCTGTGTGTGGATGTCCGAAGACAACTTGTGGCAGTCAATTTTCTCCTGAGAGTTCCAGATTGATAGCAAGAGTCTTTACTCACTGATGTATTTCATTGGCTCATAATTTAATTACTTTATTAAAAATTTAAAATTTCATTTTGTGTGTGTATGCACATGTATGTTAGCATGTGTATATGCACGTGTGTATGTTAGCATGTATATGTTATGTGCTTGTGTATATATGTTAACATGTATATGTGCATGTGTGTGCATATTAATGTCATGGTGTGTATGTGGAGGTCAGAGGACATGTTGGAGTCAGTTCTCTACTTCCACTCTGTGAATCCTTGCTGTGGGATAATGCTCTTATACACTGTCACTTGTATTGGTTTAATAAAATGCTGATTGGCCAGTCGCCAGGCAGGAAGTATAGGAGGGTCGACCAGGCTAGAAAAATTCTGGGAAGAGGAAAGGCTCAGTCTGCAGTTGCCACCCAGATGCAGAGGAAGCAAGATGAAAATGCTGCACTGAGAAAACGTACCAAGCCACATGGTTAAGCATAGATAAGAATTATGGGTTAATTTAAGATGTAAGAGCTAGCTAGGATATGCCCGAACTAATAGGTCAAACAGTTTATAATTAATATAAGCCTCTGTGTGTTTCTTTGGGACTGAAAATTTATAGGATCGGGCAGGACAGAAACTTCTGTTTACAAATCCTAGTGACAGAACTTGGGTTGTCAGGTTTGGGGCAAGCACCTTTACCTCCTGAACCATCACACTGGCCTAGTAATTTTATTTTTTGATCTGCTGACTTTCTCATTCTCTTCTGACCATCGTCTCTTTGCCTTCTTGTTTAGTGAGTGATACCAGCTGGGCTTCATGGGCTGGGACTAGTTAGTGCTTGATGAATTGAAGACAACAGAACTTCTCACATGGTGGTGAGGTAGTTCTACGTGGGCCAGCACAGATAACTGCTTCAAACACATTGTAATTGAGCACCAAATACCAAAGGAAAAAAAAAGTGTGATTGACTGGTAGGAATGTAACTTAGTTGGTAGAGTGTTTGCCAAGAATACATGAAGTCCTGGGTTTCATCCCTAGCACCACATAAATCAGGTATGGGAGCACAAACCCGTTATCTTAGCACTTAGTATGGCTAGCCTGGGCTATGTAAGACTCTGTCCTCTTCCACAAAAAAAGGTAGGATAAAGTCTGGGAAATGCTTCCATTTGAAACTCAGGTTTGACACTTCATTAGCCACCCACAACACACTGGGATCATGAGTGAAAATGAAGAAGGGCTGTTAGTTATCAAAGAAACAGTGCTTAGCAAGCCCAGGACGGCGCTTTCCTCCTCACCCCCCCCCCCCCCAAGAGACTGATTTGTTCATGAATCTAAAACAAAGTCCGGCAAGCTTTCTGGAAAGAGCAGCACGTATATTTCGAGCTCTTGGGGCAATGGAGCGCAGACAGTTGACACTCAGATTGGCCTGCGGTATAGAATGATGGTCACTGACAGTGCAGGAAGCAGTGAGCAAGGCTAGATGCCAGCAACAGTGACAAAATAAGTAGAAGCCCAGAGATGGCCCATGGCCTGGGGCTTGCTCAAGAAAGGGACGGAGAAGGTGACCAAAAGAGGTAGTTGTGAGGGAGAAGAAAAAGTAAAATGACATCTTGATAACAGGCAGGACAGGATTGGCAATGAAGCCAGGCAAACGGCCTTCCACCTCCCGAGGATTAGAGGGAGAACAACCCTGGAGCCTCTGAGGGACAGGTGTTAGGATATTAGCTAATGACCAAAACAGATTCCAGAGAGTCTGGTCACAAAGGCGGGGAACAAGATGTATCTGACAGAGGCAAGTCACACAGATCCAAACGAAAGCAAGGTTTGATGCTCAAGACTGTGTACATCAGTTGACTCCAAAACATAGGGAAGTCTTCATTTTCTGAAGTCTGTGGGTTTGGAGCTGCTACTGTGTTTTTGCCTTTCTCTCCTTGAGAAAAGCAACGCTAGCTCTCTACATGGATCTTTTGATAAATTCTCGTTGTGGCTTTGGAGAACATTCAAAATCTACTTCCACCGACCCCTTTAGAGGAATGTGATTGAAATGGTAATGTGTCTTTTCCTGCTCTCAGTGCATCCTGACTGCACCAAAATCAGCATTCTCCCAAGAAAAGGAGTATCTTGGACCACCCCTGCTAAATGCAGAGGGAAATGGGCTGTTTCCAGGGGCGGGTTAGCTGGGAATTCATCCCTCTGTGGCAGTGGGGCAGTTATGAGCCGATGCTTTGAGAGTTTTTCTGATACCTTCTCCCTGTCTTTTCCAAGGAAGAAAACTGTGCTTCCTCACCCAGCAGATCCTGGCTGGCTTTCACCTTTGCCGTACATCATTTTCTATTTATCATTATTGATAAGAAACATCGATAGTGGCTGGGGTTTCTTCTGCTTCCCTCGGAGATATGGTGTATGTTCAAGCTATAAAATATGAATTTGTAAAGACAGCTCAGAAAGTTTCCTAGGTTAGTTATGAGACCTCTCAGGTTCTGAGCACCAGGGATTGCCCATAAGGAAAAGTAATGGTAAAAAAAGGATTTAAAAAGATATCCTGACTTTGCCCTCTGCAAAAGTGTTTCATATCCAGAAGTTTATTATAACTTTGCAATAACCTTGTAAAGTATCCTCTGAGTTAATTCTCTGGGACCTCTGAATTAGACTCCATAGGTAAGAAACCAGGTTTCCTACTCTATTCTACATGAAAGTTAAGTTGCAGAAGTTTCTGGAACCATTTCTTTGTCATGTGGAATCAGTATGACATATTTTTCAGAGGAGCTGAGGAATTGCATTAATTGAAATACTACATTGGCATTCTTAGGAAAAAAAATGGGACTGCCAAATGTGGTCATGTAGATTGTGAACTATACAACTTGAGTCTTCACATCAGCTACAACATAGCAACTTCATCAATGAGGAACCCTCTGCACAAAGAGGCTAGAAGGTTGTTTCTACACGTTACTTTTCTGTGAGAAACTGTTCATATGGCAACAACGACCATCCACATGTTTTTAATCAACAATTCTGATATATTTAGTATTTGGTTCTGAGTGTTGAAATAACCATTACTTAGTAAAAGTACAGGCTAGAATTTTATTTTTCGGAATACTTGCGGCACACTGTTCCCGCCAGCAGAAGAGACGACCGCAACAGGATTCTTCTCAGAACACACTTTATTGGAGCACTTACACTTGAGGTTTGAGAGAGGCAAGAAGACCCCGTCCCCGTGGAAGCAGAAAAATATATACGGTGCCAGACAAAGCCCTGACGTGTCATCAACCCAATGGCTCAGGCCAGAATGGAGTGATCGTGCTAAATTATGATTGGCCAGATCGGATGGCCAGATCGAAAGACTCCCCCGCGCTAGGGGAAGCTTGCACGCATGCACACAAGTTGTTTACCAAGTTTGACGTGGAACAGCAAACGACGCCCAGGCTCCGTGCCCACGACATGACAGCGCCATTGCGCGCGCTGCAAATATTTTTTCCTTTGGCCCAATTCCAGAGTTGTCAGGATGTCTCTAGTCAGTTCATCCTATGCCCCGTATCACATTATTCTAGGAAATTCTTTCCATCTATTCATCCATCCATCCACTCATCCATCCACCATGTAACTAACCATCCTCCCACCCACCCACCCACGCACCCACCCACTCATTTATATATCCATTCATTCATCCATCCATCCATCCACCCATCCATCCATCATCCATTCATCCATCCATCATCCATCCATCTATCCACCCATCATCCATCCATTCATCCATCCATTCATCCATCCATCATCCATCCATCCATCCATCCAGGAAGAGTGTCATATGAAAGTTAAGTCCTATTTAACAGCACTTCCTGGTACAGAGGAGATGAAGACATTTAGCATGGTTTAAGGGACTCACAGATTTAAGGGGGGGGGGTGTGGGCCAGACAGGTAAGAGGTCAACAGAGTGACTGAGAAATTCTTGAATGCCCCAGTCACTAATTCTCCAGTTGAGGAACAGATGTGTAGTTTTGACTATGAGCTGATTATGTTATAGTAACAGTATGACTGGGCCTAATGGTGCCCAGAAAATTGGTGAAACATTATCATAAGTGACCCTGGAAAGGAGGTTTTGGGTGAGTAGACTGAGGCAAGTAGATTGTCCTTCCCAGTATGGATGGGCCTCATCGAATCACTCAAGGGCCTGCGGGCAACAAAAAGCCAAGCAAGAAGAAACTTCTATTGGACTGCAAGTGTGGTACTTGATCTCCTCTCTCTCCTGATTTCAGACTTGAATTGAAATTTGAGTCTTTTGTTTTTTAACTAAATTTATTTCATGACACCTTCATATATGTATACAACACACTGATTACTCTCACCTCCACACCCTCTCTATCTCCCTCCACCAACTCATCTTTCCCCACATCTGAATCTCTTTGTTTTGTTTTGTGATTGAGTTTCATCTAGAGGTTGTTACACAACCATAGGAATGTGTGAGCTTCTAGAGCAGTGGTTCCCAACCTGTGGGTTGTGACCCCTGTGGCAACCCTGTATCTCCAAAAATATTTGCATTATGATTCATAACAGTAGCAAAACTACAGTTATGAAGTAGCAGTGAAAATAATTTTATGGTTGGGGGTGGGTCACCACAACATAAGGAACTGTATTAAAGGGTCACAACATTAGCAAGGCTGAGAACCACTGTTCTAGAGCCTGGTAGATTCCTAATGGGTATTCAACTAGAGACAATGATTCTGCCAGAATCTATAGATAGTCAGTAGTTCCACAGGGAGGGGTAGGGCCCCATGAGCCCCTCTTCCACCCATAACTGACTGTTGACAGGCCCAGTCTTATGCAGGCCCAGTGCAGGCAACTTCAGCCTCTGTGTGTTCCTGGTTGCAATGATGGTGTCATGCCTAGAAGACAGTGCTTTGTAACTCCTCTTCCGGTCTCTCAGCTCTTACATTTTCTTCTACCTCCTCTTCTGAGACAGTCCCTGACCCTTAGAAGTGGTGGTACAAATGCCTTGTTTGGGGATGAGCATGCAACAGTCATGAAATCTCGGGACCTTGAACAGCTATGTTTAACTGTCATATACTGTACAGACAAGCTTCTCTGACCAAGGTTAAGAGTAGCATTTGTCCATGGTCATAAGCATAAATATTTAGAATCCAGTTTGATGCTATGTCACATTAACAAAACAATAGTGCATTACTCCCTAGGGACTGTGACATCCTCTGTCATGGGTTTTTGAACAAATTTATGTATTTAACCATACAATGTCTGGTATGAATGTCTTTCTTTGGAGTGAGTCTCATATCCACTTAGAAGAGGTTGGTATCCCCATAACAGTCATGCCGCTTCTGCACCAGAGGGCACCTCTGGCCTGGCAGGTTGATTCTGTGGCTTTCAAGATTCATTGTTGCCTATGATTGTTGAGTTTTCTCCTCTGGCAGCCAGCATGGCACCTTCTGCCACAAGGTACTCTAGGGAGTAGAGAGGGAGTTTCCAATTTAGTTCTAGCTTTGCCTACATCCTTTCCCCAAGATGTGTGGCATCTTCAGCAACAAGCTTACCAGGTGGATAATGACAATAGTCTGTGTTGTTTTTAGGGCCTCCAACAGCTGTATGGAGGTATCCTGTACTGAGGTTTTCATTTGGGCACACATGGCTGCTGGGATTGGCATTATCCACCTGTGTCCACATGCTCTTAAAACAACAAAATAGAGGTATAGAGTGATCGATATGTCTTCCTACAACCCCACGTCTTTTACCTTCTCTCTTTCCTCGTTTAAACCTTACCACCCTTGTATTCCTCCCCTCCATTTTAATTTCATGTGAGTTCTTTTATATGCTTCCCACTTTAGCCATCCCTCCCCTCATGACCTCTTTCCAGCTTTCTGGTCTCTACAGACATTCCAAGTCACATACAAAACTAATTTCAAAATTATGGTCCATATATGAGAGACAACACATGACATTTCTCTTTCCGGGGCTGGGTTACCTCACCCAGTATGGTGTTCTCCAAATTCTCTCTATTTGCCTGCAGTTTTCATAACTTCATTTTTCTTTAGTAGAGTAGAATTCTATTCTTTAAATGCACCACATTTTTGTTATCCATTCATCAGCTGATAGAGATCTAGACTGAGTCCATTTCCCAGCCACTGTGAAGAGGGCAGCAAGGACCATGCTGTGCTTGGCTTTCTACTGTAAGATAGTCTGTAGCTTTTTTTCTGTTCTTTCTTTTTTTCCTTTTCTTCTTTTTTTTTTTTTTGGATTAAAGATTTTTTGGAATCTTTATCTGGATTGGGTATTAAAGTAACACTGGCTTTTGGGAGTGCACTTTCTTTTTCAAATTTCAGAGAATAATTTTAGAAGTGTTGGCTTTAGTTCTTTAAAGTTCTCAGAGAGAATTTTGCTGTAAATTTATCTCTCTTTTTTTTGGTTGGGAGGAATCTTTCTTTCTTTCTTTCTTTCTTTCTTTCTTTCTTTCTTTCTTTCTTTCCGATTTGTTTTGAAAATTCTCTCATACATTGGTTCCCCTCCCTCCTCTCTTCCCTCCCCACCTCCTGTTTCCTCCTCCTGCAGATCCACTACTTCTCTGTTTCCCTTCGAGAGAGAGAGAGAGAGAGAGAGAGAGAGAGAGAGAGAGAGAAGCGAGAAGCTCTCCCAGGAATATCAACCAAACATGACATAACAAGTTACAATAAGACTAGGCACAAACCCTTTTATCAAGGCTGAATGAGGCAACCCAGAAGGAGGAAAAGGGTCCCAAGCACAGGCAAAAGAGTCAGAGATTCCCCAACCCCATTGTTAGAAGCCCCACAAGAACACCAAGCTAACAACCATAATGTATATGCAGAGGACCTAGTTCAGACTCATACCGGTCTTTATTTGTCTCTTCACTCTCTGTGAGCCCATGTGAATTTTGACTAGTTGATTCTGTGGGCCATGAACTCATGGTATCCTTCACTCCTCTGGCTCTTAAAATCCCTCCTACCTCTCTTATGTGGGGTTCCCCTGGCTCTGCCTAGTGTTTGTGGGGGTCTGCATCTGCTCCTGTCAGTTCCTGAATGATGCCCTCTAATGACAACTGAGCTATGCACCAGTCTATGAGTATAACAGGATATCATTAAGAATCATTTCATTGACTTTTTAAAAGAGCACTTGTATTTGGTTCTGTCTTGGGTCTCTGGTTCCTGGTCATCCAGGCTGCATCAGAAATGGGCTCCCTCTCGCAGTGTGAACCTCAAGTTGTACCAGTCATTGGTTGGCCACTCCCACAAGTTCTGTACCACCAATACCCCAGTCATCTTATAGGCAATCAGATTGTAGGTCAAAGGTTTTGTGACTGGATTGATGTCCCACTGCTGAAAGTATTGCCTGGTTATAGAAGATGACCAATTCTGGCTCAGCACCCCCCCAATACTAGGGCACTTTGCTAGGGTCACCCTCATAGATTTCAGAGAGTTTCCACAACACTAGGTTTCTATACCCCCAAACCCTCTCCCCATCCCAGTCATCTTTCTCAATTATCTCTCCCTCCATCCATCCCAACCCTGCTGGATCCCTGTGATTCCCATCCCCACCAACCCCCCAGTCCACCCACTAAACCTATTTTTCCTTCCCAGTGAGATCCTTCCTTGAGCCTCCCCAACCCCTTGTTACTTAGCCTCTCTGGGTCTGTGGATTGTAGCCTGATTATCTTTTAATTAACAGATAATATCTACTTGTAAGTGAGTACATACCATGTTTATCTTTCTGGGTGTGGGTTACCTCATTCAGGTTGACTTTTTTTTCTAGTTCCATCCATTTGCCTGCAAATTTCATGATGTCATTTTTTTAATAGCTGAGTAATACTCCATTGTGCAAATGTACCACATTTTCTTTATCCATTCTTCAGTTGAGGGGCATCTAGGTTGTTTCCAGATTCTGTCTATTATGAATAAAGCTGCTATGAACATAGTTGAGCAAGTGTCCTTGTGGTAGGATACAGTGTTGTTTGGGTATATGCCCAAGAATGGTATAGCTAATTCTTGAGGTAGATCAATTCTCAATTTTCTGATGAACTGTCATATTGATTTCCATATGGCTGTGCAAATTTGCACTCTCACCAGCAATGGAGGAGTGTTCTCCTTGCTAACATCCTCTCCAGAATGAGCTGTCACTTGTGTGTTTTAACTATTATGACAGATGTAAGATGGAATCTCAGTGTAGTTTTGATATATATTTCTCTGAAGGCTAAGGATGTTGAATATTTCTTTAAGTGTTTCCCAGCCATTTGAGACTGCTATGTGGATAATTCTCTGTTTAGATCTATATCCCATTTTTTAAATTGTATTATTTGGTTTGTTGATGTCTAGTTCTTGGGTTCTTTATATATTTTGGAATAATCCCTCTGTCAGATGTGGAGTTGGTGAAAATTCTTTCCCATTCCCTCAGATGCCCTTTTGTCCTATTGGTGGTGTCCTTTGCCTTACAAAAGTTTTCAGTTTCATGAGGCCTGATTTGTTAATTGTTGGTCTTAGTGCCTGTGCTCTCTGTGTTTTGTTCAAGAAGTGGTCTCCTGTGCCAATGAGTTCAAGGCTATTCCTTACTTTCTCTTCTGTTAGATTCATTTATGTCGAGGTCTTTGATTCATTTAGACTTGAGTTTTGTTCTGGGTGATAGATATGGCTCTATTTACATTCTGTTACATGCTGGCATCCAGTCAGACCAGCACCATTTGCTGAGGATGCTTTCTTCTTTCTATTGTTTATCTCTGGCTTCTTTATCAAAAATCAGGTGTCCATAGGTGTATGGCTTTATGTGTGGGTCTTTGATTCAGTTCCATTGATCAACCTGTCTCTTTTTATGCCAATACCGTTTGGTTTTTTATTGCTATAGCTCTGCAGCACAGTTTGAAATCAGGGATGGTGATACCTCCAGATGTTCTTTTATTGTCCAGGATTGTTTTAGCTATTCTTTTTTTTTCTCCCCCATGTGAAGTTGAGTATTGTTCTTTCAATGTTTGTAAAGAATTGTGTCGGAATTTTGATGTAGATTACATTGAATCTAGATTGCTTTTGTTAAAATGTCACCTTTTACAGTTAGTCCTACTGATCTGATCCATGAGCATGAGAGATCTTTCCATCTTCTGATATCTTCTGCAATTTCTTTCTTCAAAAACGAAGTTTTTGTTATACAAATCTTTTACTTGCTTGGAGTTACCACAAGATATTTTGTATTATTTGTTGCTGTTGTGAAGGTTATTGTTTTTGTGATTTTTTTCTCTGCCCATTTGTCATTTGTATATAGGAGGGTTACTGTTTTTATTATTATTTTTTGAGTTAACCTTGTATCCAGTCAATTGACTAAAGATGTTTATTAGATGTAGGAGTTTTCTAGTAGAATTTTTGGGGTCATTTATATGTACTATCATATCATCTGTGAATAATGATACGTTGACTTCTTTCTTTCCAATCTCTATCCCTTGATCTCTTTCAGTTGTCTTATTGATCCACCTAGAACTTCAATACTATGTTGAATAGATATGGAGAGAGTGGACAGCCTTGTTTTGTTCCTGATTTTAGTGAAATTGTTTTGAGTTTCTATTTAATTTGATGTTGGCTATTGGTGTGCTGTACATTGCTTTTATTATGTTTAGGTATGCCCCTACCCACCCCTTGTGAGACAGGGTTTTTCTTTGTAACAGTCCTAGCTTTCTTGGAACTCTTTTTGTAGACCTCTCATCTCTTCCTCATGGGTGTGATTGCTTCTTTTTGTTCTAGCGCTTTCAGGTGTGCTGTTAAGTCATTAGTATGAGATCTCTCCAATTTCTTCATTTAAGTGCCTAGTGCTACGAACTTGCCTTTTAGCATCACTTTCATTGTGTCCCATAAGTTTGGAAAGTTTTTCATTCATTTTCATTGAATTCTAGGAAGACTAGAAAGTCTTGCCCCAGTATTCACTTAGTAGAGAGTTGTTCAGTTTCTATGAGTTTGTAGGCTTTCTGAAATCCAGCTTTAAACCACGGTGGTCTGATAAAATGCAGGGAGTTATTTCAATTTTATTATATCTGTTGAGACTTGCTTTGTGACTGGCTGATCTGTCCATTGACGAGAGCGGGATATTGAAGGCTCCCACTATCTATGTGGAGTGTCTATGTGTGATTTAAGTTTTAGTAGTGTTTCCTTTACAAGCATGGGTGTCCTTGCGTTTGGGGAATAGATGTTAAGAACTGACAGATTATTTTGGTGGATCTTTTCATTTGATGACAACAAAGTGTCATCCTCTGTCTCTTTAGATTAATTTTGATTTGAAGTCTATTTTGTTAGAATAGCTACACCAGCTTGTTTCTGAGGTCTATTTGCTTAGAAAATCTTTTTTTCTAACCCTTTACTCTGATGCTAGAGTGTGCTTATTGTATTCAGCAGAAAGATGGATCCTGTTTTTGCATCTATTCTGTTAGTTTGTATGTGCGTGTCTTTTTAAATTGGGGAATTGAGCCATTGATATTGTTAGATATAAATGATCAATAATTATTATTTCCTGTTATTTTGCTGTTGCTGTTGGTGGTGGTAGTTGTATGTGTGTACACTTTCCTTCTTTTGGTTTTGCTGGTGTGAGATTGTTTATTTTCTGTGTTTTCATACATGTAGTTAACTTCCTTGGGTTGGAGTTTTCCTTCTACCTTCTGTAGGAATGCACTTGTGGATAGATATTGTTTAAATTTGACTTTATCATGGTATATCTTGTTCTCTCCAACTGTGGTAACTGAAAATTTTGCTAGATATAGAGTAGTCTTGGCTGGCATCCATGATCTCTTAGAGTCTACAGTACATCTGTTCAGGTCTTCTGGCTTTTAGAGTCTCCATTGAGAAGTCAGGTGTAATTCTGATAGGTCTGCCTATCAGATTTACATTGTAAATCAGATTTACATTGATTATTATGTTGCATGGGGACTTTCTTTTTTTGGTCCAGTCTATTTGGTGTTCTGTAATCTTTTTGTACCTTTATAGACATGTCCTTCTTTAGGCTAGGAGAATTTTCCTTATGATTTTGCTTGTAGCTCAAACTCTAATTGGTTTTAATAATAAAAACACGAAGTAAGATATTAGGGAGTGAAAGCCGAAAGGTCAGAGAAGCAGAGGAGTCAGCCTCTAGCGTTCTTTTTTTACCTCTGCCGAATCCTAAAACCAAAGTGGGCAAGATCTTGTCTCCATGAATCCTCAGACTGAATGCTGTCTCTATGAAACCTCCGAGTGAATCCTGAGTTTCCATGTACAACTAGAACTTAATATATTTCTTTTATGTTTTCCAACTTTGTGGAGTATAAGTTTTTTTTAAAGCATGTCATTCTTTTCTTAGTCTCACCCCTGTCTGTCTCTATTTTCATCTTTAGTTTTCTTAATTTGAGTCTTCCCTCTTTCTTTGGATTTGTCAATCTCGTTTCTCTTCTCAAAGAGCCAACACTTTGTTTAAGTGATTCTTCATAGTTTCTTTGTTTCTCTTCTGCCATGGTATTAATTATCCCTATTTACTGCTTTGCAGTCTGGAAGGTAGCTCTGCTCGCCACTATACCCCCAGCCTTGCACCGCTTTGGAATTTGTTTTGTTCTTATTTCACTAAAGCTTTATGGTGCATCATTAGGCTATTTCCTTTAGTTATCTCTGATTTAAATTTTTATTGCATATATTAATTTACTCTGTGTGTGTGTGTGTGTATCTGTGTCTCTGAGTGTGTGTGTGTCCATGACCATGCCACAGAGCACGTATGGAGATCAGAGGACAACTTGAAGGAGTCATTTCTTTCCTTCCTACTCTGTGGGTCCTGGAAATCAAACTCAGGGCATCAGATTTGGTGGCAGGTCCCTTTACCTGCAAGTCCATTTTGCCCTGGATTTTATTTTTCCCACATTATTTTGTACATATATGTGATTCATGTGCATGTGCATCTAGGCACCATGGGTGTGCAGTGCCCACAGAGGCTAAAGGAAGCCTTTGGATAACCTGGAACTGGAGTTACAGATAGTTGTGAGCTGCCCCATGGGTGTTGGGGATCAAAAGAGCAGCCAGTGATCTTAAGTGCTGAGCCATCTCTCTAGCCCCATGGCTTAGGAATGGAGGAATTAGAGTGAAAACTTCCCCTTTGTAGACTGCACAGTTTCTCACGGGCTATGGTATGCTGTGCTTTCATGTTTATACACTTCCAGGAATTTTAAAATTTGCATCTTGATTTCTTCAGTCTCTCACTTAATCACTCAGCAAAGTGTTACTTAATCTATGAGTTTGTGTTTTTCTTCTGCTCCTCCATAACTTCTTTTAATTTTGATTTCCAGCTTTATTCCATTGTGGCCAGAGAGAATATAAGATGTTATTTTCATTTTTTTGTATTTCTCAAGACTTGCTTTGTGTCTTAATATTTGTTTTATTATAGAGAATTTTCCATGGGATGATGAGAAAAATGCACATTTTCATAGTGTTGGGTAGAAGGTTCTGGAGGTGTCTGTTAGGTCCATTTGGTTTAACCCCACTCTTTCTTAGTTTATCGTTGGTTTGGATGACCTGTGTTGGAGAGCTTGGGCTATTGTAGTCACCAGCTCTGTTGGAATTAATCTGTGGCCTTGTTTTTAGCAGTATGTCTTTCATAATGTTGGGCACACCTGAGTGTGGTGTATAATATTTAGAATTGTAATGTTCTCTTGATTCTACTGACCTCTTTCATTTTTTCTGATTACCTTCGGTTTGTACACAATTTTGTAAGACTTTTACAATGGCTACGCCTGGTTGTTTCCTGGTTTCACTTGTTTGGAATACATTTTTCTATCTGTTCACACTAAGATAATGTCTGTATTTCATGAGTAGGCATGTGTTTTTTGTAACAGCAAAAAGATGGACACAGTCTTTTCCTTTGTGTCACGACCACCCTCGACCCGCAAGGATGACGCGCGACACCGGAGCTCTTCTCACTGCAGTTTTATTCAGGCCTTTTTACTATCGAAAATATCTCTCTCTCTCTGGGCAAGCCTCTCCCAGCCCTTAAGCAGGCATGGGCAACCAACCCTGGATAGCCACGTGGGCACCGTCCATTGGTCCACGCATATGCAAGCTCCGGCCTCTGCCATATATGGTGTTGTTTTTCACTGAGAGCAGAGGGCGGAAGCCAGCGCCATCTTTAAGGCGCGGTTCCACGCAGCTCTCTGCACCTTTGTACCCTTTAATCGAGATGATTCATATTTGAGAGCTCTTATTGCAAGATGTGTAAAAATTCCTGCCATTTTGTAATTTTTGTTTCTGCATAACAGCTGCCCTGGTACCATGTCCCCCTTGTAGCTCTGGGATGTGTTCATCTTTCATTCATTCCATAATATTCTTCCCAATATCTTCTGTAGGGCTGACTTGGTGGCCATAAATTCTTTTAGTCTATTTTTTCTCATGGAAAACTTTTTCCCCCTTCAGTCATAATTGATAGTTTTGCTGTGTAAATTAGTGTGGGTTTGAATCTGTGGTTTTTTAGAACTTGAAATACATCCCTGTAAGCTCTTCTGGCTTTTGAAATTTTTACTGAAAAGTTATATCTTAACCGGATGCTCTTGCCTTTATATGTATCTTGTCCCTTTCTCTTACTTCCAAGGCCTTTATCTTTGTTCAGTAATTTCAGCATTTTAGTTACAACATGGTGGAAGGTGTTTCTTTTCTGGTCATGTATATGTGCTGTTCTCTCTATCTCTGGTATCAGGTCGTCATCTCTGTGTCTACATTCTGAAAATTTTCTTCTGTGAATTCATAGAAAATATTTTATATGCCTTTGATAGAGAAGTTTTCTCCTTCTATGACCATAACTCAAAGGTTTGCCCTCTTCATGGAGTCTCAAAGATCACTTATGTTTCAGGACTACATTAAAATATTTTTCTGTTTCTTTGGTTAAATGGCCTAATTCCTCTACCTTGTATTTGAGCCCAGATCTTTGTCTTTTACATGATCTGTTCTATTAGCAAAGTTGTCTGTTGGGTTTCTTATTTGACTTAATGAAAGTTTAATTTCCAGCTTCATTCCATTTTCCTTTCTTTAGTGTCTCTCCAATTGAGCTTTGTTTTCATATCCTGAATTATCTTCCTTATTTCATTGAGCTGTTGGTTTGTTGGTTTCTGTTCTCTTGGAATTCAATCAGGAATTTATTACTGTCCTCTTTAATTTCATCCAGGTGTTTGCTCATAAATTATTTCAACATATTTACAGTTGCTCTTTGTTCAGAATTTCTCCTAAGTTAACTTGTCATTGGATACCATTCCCATGAGACTGGACTTTTGAAAGAGGCATATTTTCTCGGTTTTTCATACTGTCTGTATTTTTATGAAGAGACTGGTGCGTGTTTTCTTGGCTATGGCCTTTGGTAAAGTCTGATCTACCTGTGCCATGTGGACATTTGAACATCTGTTTATGCAGTTTTGCTGGTTTGAAGTCAGTTGAGTGTTGGAAGTCCATCACTGACACTTGGGAATGGTGTCTGAGATGGTTTAAACTTGGAGAGGGAAAGGTATGGCCTTTGACCTTATGCGCAGGTGCTCTGCATGATCTGATAGAGAGGGTGATGGCTTGCCAGCGTCAACCGTTGTGTGGCCTCTGACCTGAGGTTCAAGAGAGCACTTCAAGAGTCTGCTGTGGTGGTAGGAGTTCTGCTTAGGTCAGAGGTCCTGGGGAGTCAGTCCCATGTGGGGTCTGAGGAGCTGGTGGTTAAGGTTAAGGAGAGGGGCATGTAGCCTCTCACCTGGCAACCTCACCCCAGTTGGGGCTTGTGGCACTGGAGAATGTGCTGGATCCTGAGAAGTTGGGGGTGAGGGCACCAATCAGAGGGAACTGTGGCTTCTAAACTGGGATGATTGTGGGAGGGCTCAGTCCATTGGTAGTCTGAGCGGAGTCCTCTGTGACCAAACCCCCAAGAGACAGCTGTTTGCTTTCCTTCCAGTTGCTGCTATCTAAGACCTGACAAACCGCAACTGAAGAGAACAGGTTGTTTTCGGCTCACAATTCCAGATTACCTTCCATCATAGCAGGAAGTTCAGGAGGCGGAAAGTAAAGCGGTTGGTCACGTGACAGCCACGACCAAGGGCAGAAAGAAATGAATGCTCACCTTCTTACTGCTAAGTCCTCATTCTTGCCTCTTACACAATTCGGAGGCCAAACCCAGGGCACGGTGCTGCCGTTTGTACGCTGGGTCCTATCATGTCAATGAACACAATCAAGAGAGTCTCCCAGGGACGTGCCCACAGCTCAGTCCGAACTAGGCGGTTTCTTTCCCTCTTCCTGTGTGGCTCTAGAGTACATCATCAAACTGACAGTTAAAAAGGGCTGTCACAATAGGAAACCTTTTTTTTATTTTTGAGTTCAAGTAATTCCATTATCAAGTATGAAAAAAATATGATGGCTTTATGTGGAATATGCCTAGAATTATTCTAAGTCCCAAATCTTTTGAATGAAAAATAAATGTCCACTTTATTCAGAATAAGACATGCTAAAAGATATATATACTGCTAGGATGTAGCAAGCCCAGGCTATTAAAAGAAAGCTAAAATTAGTCTTATCCACAAAGATTTTGAAGTGTGACTTCTGACGAAATCAGTCCGAACACCCTGCTGTCATTTGATAAAACTCTCTTTGGCAATGAGATCTTCATTTTCGAATTCTCTGATTGGGTTTGTCTCTCTAACACCAGAGACGTGCAATTATATTTTTAGGGCTCAAATTAGGAGTTTCCTATTCACAAATCTGTACCAAGTGACTTTTTGTAAACCAAGGTACCGCCATCGCCAAGTTGAGCACCTCTGGGAACAGCTGTAGGAAGGCAGGGAATTCAGGCCAGCGTGTGACCTAATTGTTTGAGCTGGATGTGGCAGCTGCGAGTGACTTCAGCTGTTTCCTCTGAGACAATTAGCTGCACACCCTTGTTCGAATTCTTCGGGAACCCCAGTTGGCAGTTGCCCCCATGATTATCTGGGGGTGATCTTCAGGATCTGCCTTACAGATGGGAACTTTGGAGGTCAGGGTGGAAAACATCACAGCGACCTTCTTCATGGTGTAGCTGTGAAACACGCGGTGTTCTGCTTCCTCTGTAGTTAGCTCATGGTCGAGGACTACAGAGCCCATGGTGGTGGTATGTGCCTACAGTGCCAGCACCCAGGAGGTGGAGGTAGAAGTAGCTCAAAGTCAGTCTCATCTATATGATGAATTCAAGGCTACCCTACATCTATTATTTTCTATTTTTAACTTTATTTTTATCTTATTGGTGTTTTGCCTGTGTGTATGTCTATGTAGGGGTGCTGGATCTGGTTACATACAGACAGTGTAAGCTGCCGTGTGGGTGCTGGTAATTGAACCTGGGTCTCCTGGAAGAGCAGTCAGTGTTCTTAACCTTTGAGCCATCTCTCCAGCCCGCCCCCTCCCCTTTTTTTAAGAAAGAAAAGTTTTGGGGTTGAGGATTTAGCTCAGAGATAGGGAACTTGCCCAGCAAAAACAAGGCCCTGGATTTGGTCCTCAGCTTTGGGGGGGAAAAAAAGACAAAATAAGAAAGAAGAGTTTCTGCTGTCTATCCCAGAGGCAGAGGTTATAGCTGTACCCAGGAAGTCCAATGCTGGCTATGTGATGGAGAAATGGACAGGGATAGGAAGAGAGGACTTTATTCATGAGGGTTAAGAAGAGGTGGGGTATCATAATAAGAGGGGCTGGGCTGACTTTTGAGGATGAGAACTCCGGGACATCTTTCTGTGATCTTTGAGAACTCAGGGACTAGAATGTTAAAGGTATTGGAAAGAAGACTTGACTAGGCAAGGACCTGCTGTGGGCATCACACCTATGGGCAGAGGGGTGATCAGGTGAGGCCTGAGGTTGGCATCTCTGGAGAGTGAGGGACTGTACAGTGAGCTGTGGAGTGTGCTGTGACGTGAGCTGTGGCGGGGTGCAGGGATGGGTGGTGGAGGGCCTGGTGCTCGCCAGTTTAGATAGTTGCCCGCACAATGGGAAACTGTCATTGTATTTGAAGCAGGGGAGTGACTCGCCCCGAGTTAGGTCTCCATAAGAACACTTAGGATGCTTTGTGAGTATTGAGACAAAAGTGGAGGGGAAGAGACCAGGGGAGGCCACTGGAACAGTTCAGACAAAAGCAGAACGAAAGCGGAAAAACTCAGGGTGTGTTTTAGAGGACAAGCAAGAAATACAACTTAGATGCAGAAATGGGTTGGAAAGGGAAGATGAGATGTTATGAATTACACGTTGATGCCTCCTCCGAACTTTTCTCCTGAAGCTACAACATTCACCTGGGTGGTTTGCTGTGGTGGAGCCTTTGGGAGGTGACTGAGTTTAGGTGAGGTCATGGGAGTGAATATCCCAGGGTTGGATTAGCATCTTTATAGTTAGTGCTACATCCATGCCATGTGAGGGTCAATGAGAAGACAGCTGTCAGAGATCAGGAAGGAGGCTGTGTCAACCAGATTTGCATCGCTGCAATGAAATACCAGAGAGAGGCTGCCTATGAAGTGCAGAGGTGTATTTAGCTCACAGTTTGGAAGTTTGAAGCCTAAGACTGGGTGGGCCTATTTATTGGTTTCTCTCTGCAGAGGCATGTGTCAGGGAAAGTAGCCATACATTGAACTAGAGCAGAGAAAGAAAGAGCCCAGGGTACCACACTTATTCAGGGGCATGGTCCTAATGGCCTAATGGCATCCCACTGGGCTCTACTTCTTAAAGGGCTAAAGCCTCTTCAAATACCACTGCTCTGGGAACCAAGCCCTTATGCAATGGACTTTTATCTAGAACTCTCTTTTTATTATTTTAATGTCTTTCTATGTGTGTGTTTATGTGCACACAGATGTGGGAGCCCTTGAAGGCCTGAGGCATTGTGATGATTCCCCTGGAGCTGTTGTTGATGGTGTTGGGGACCACATGTGGGTCCCCTGCAAGAGCACTATATGCTCTTAACTTCTAGCTGTCTTGCCACATTATAGAGCTTTGAGGGACCCTTCGGGTATACTCAAGCAAAACCCTGCTGACAGCCACTTGATCTTGAACATCACAGGTTCCAGAATTTTTGTTAGCAGCCAGAACTAAGACATCAAGGATAACCCTGCTTCTGTCTGGGAGTTTGGGCAGATGGTTTATTGGATGCTCTTTTTTGAGATGAGAAAGGAACAGAGAGAGAAGGTAAGGAGGGGATTTAATACAAATGCACTAGTTTGACTACCTCTAGATGGGGATTTGAGTATATGCAGATCACTTGGGATGTAGTTCAAGGAAACCCTAGTGTGGGAATGGGAAGATGAGACAGACTAAGAAGGCAGCCAGATTAAGGTAAATAA
This sequence comes from Neodon shergylaensis, assembly GCA_025134845.1. Classification (NCBI taxonomy): domain Eukaryota; kingdom Metazoa; phylum Chordata; class Mammalia; order Rodentia; family Cricetidae; genus Neodon; species Neodon shergylaensis. Next base: position 4,725,213 of record JABTXL010002128.1, read on the forward strand.
CGAAGCAAGTTAGTTTGGAGGATGCTCGCCTCTGCTGCCCAGCAGACTTTGGGGGTCAGGTTAGCACATGCTTCTCAGGTCTGCTTCACTTAGGTAGTGAAGGGCTTGGGTTTCTTAGTCCCTCACCCATTGTAGCCACAGCCCGAAGGCTGTTCCTGGAGGGAATAAATTTGCCAGTACCTGTGTGTGCAGGTGCCGCAGCCTCTAGCAGACAGAAGAAGCCCCCAGGGAGAGAGATATAGGTGCTGGTAGCAGGAGGTGTGAGAACACAAGAGCGTGAGAGCCTAGGACTCCTATGTATATGGAGCATAGAGCCCAGAGAGGCAGGGGGTAAAATCGCCCCTGGGGTTTGCAATGGAAAAGAGAAAAAGTCCTTGAAGTTAAAGTCTGCAATGTGTCAGCATTTAGAGAGGGCCTTGAGGGAAATACTGACAAAGAGTGGCTCTTGGGACTGGAGGCAAAGAAGCAGAATTAAAGGAGAGGAGGGGAAGAGGGAGGACAGAAGGGGAGGGGAGGGGAAAGGAGGGAAGGGGGAAGTAGAGTTGGCTTTAATATGACAGGAGTGGTTGCCTGTTTTCCAAGCTGACCTGGCTCCCCGTGCCACTCACAACCGAGACTCCATTTACACGATGACTGTTGTATTAACTAGATCCTCAAAGGCCTTGCTTACTTTATTTTCCTTTGAGCTGTCCTCTGGGACTATGTGGGGCAGTATCTCTATTGTGTCCCTATGGAGTCCCTGCCCTTAGATTTCTAGTAAGTCATGGTTGAATGCAGTCTGGGGAATTTTTCTTCTGAATCGGGAATTTTGTAGTTATCAGTTTCTGGAGGTGTGTCTGTAATTATCCAGCCTGTGCTCAGGACTCTCAGCGATATTTTACCAATGCGTTGGAGTACGGGCATCATCTGCATAAGGAGTTATCTTTCCTGCTGCTCTGACAAAATACCAAAGGAAAGCAAAGCCTCACTGCTGCCTCTGCTTCTGTAGGTTGCCATCAGCAGCTGCTACCTCCATTGCTTTCGGCCTAGCATCAAGGTCATGAGAGTGTGTGGTAGAGGAGGCTGCTCACTCAAGGCGAGCAAGAAGCAGAGAGATACAGAGCAAGCCTGAAGTGCCAGGTGCCCGTCTCTTGCCTTGGCTCTGTCTGGGTCCCCAGCCGACTGGACAGTGTCCTCCATATTTAGAATGGGTCTCCCCCTTTCAGATCTACGCAGAAATGCGCTTTATGAATCTCCCAGATGTCTCTCAGTCCCACGAAGGTGCTGATTGAGGTTGATCTTCACAACATCAACCCAACCCCAAGTGGTCCGGATGTCCGGGGAAGAGACAAAGACCTCCTAAAAGTGGGTTTGTGATGCTCCGTTCTCCATCAGCTTCTGCTGTAGACCAGACTGTGGGGGAAATCAGAATTAAAATGAGATAAATACAGCATCAAATATGACCGAGTAAGAAACTTTGCCCATTGCCTGCAACAAAGAACACCCTTCGCCCTCCGTTCGACAGTCTGTTGACTCAAAGGTTGATTACAGGCGTCTGCTGCTCCTTTTCAAACATCTCTGATTTTTAAGGACTCTCCTGATTGTTCATTCAGATTTTCTGGTAATTTTCTCTCTGAGGTTTTCTCATTAAAAACTAGGATTTGGCAAACGATGGGAGAGTTTAAGGAGTTGAAAGCATATTTGAAAGTGCTCAAATATTTCACATCCGGAGCCTTTATTTCTCCCTGTCTCTAAAGGTACCTCTAATTGCAGTCCTTTGTTCTTGTGATTTTGGTCTTTGTTCAAAAACTGTCTCCATGCACAGAGCCCTTGAGGCCTGCTCCTGGCTTTCGTGGAGAGAGGCCCCTACGCTGGTGGCTAGTCGTTCCTGGGTGGAGTGTGCCGTATGAAATGTTCGATCCCGTTGTCTCTGTCCTTAAAACCTCTCTGAATGATCACTGTTCTCGCTTAGCATGAGATAAAAATTAAAAGCAGGTTGAGTAAAAATATAATTGTCCCCCATTTCCAAAGGAAGATGGTATCTTGCAGGAAAGGATGGAGAAAACTGTCCTCAAAGAAGCTACCCTGTCACTGGAAAGCGTTCTGACTCTCTTCAGATAGGCCAGTGTGCCCTTCCATGACAGAACTAGTTAAGGCCAGTTTTCCAGAGCTCCACTCCAGGTCTTGTGTTCTAGGTATCATGGGCTCCTCCATGGCTCGGTACAGATGGAACCTTGTATGTACCACCCAGGGCATGGAGAAGCATGGCAAAGGTTGATGCCAGAATTTTCTTAGCCCACTAGGGATAAGTGGGGTCCCCGCTGCAGCTAGCCATGTGTGTCGCCATACCACAACCCACGAGCAGGAGCGGCCTCAGAGCAAAATGGCTTTTGAAGCCAGGCTGGATCTCATATAAGATAAAGACTGTGCACCACGGTCCCCTTGAAGGGAGAATGGTGGCTGGATGGGAGAAGGCTCTGGAGCCAGTCCTTCTTAGCTTTAATTGTCACCTTGATACAACCTTGATCTGAGAGGACAGCCTCTACTGAGAAATTGCCCACATTAGACCTGCTTGAGGGCATGTCTTCAGGGGGGTCGTCCTGAGTGTTAAGTGATGCCCGAGTGCTCGGGCAACTGTGGGCCAAGCCATCCTTAGGCATGAAGTCCTGAATTGTGTGAGAGAGCTAGGCTGAAAGAGGGTAGTAGGGAGCCAGCAGGCTGTCCTCCTCCATGTTTTCTGCTGTTTGTCCTTGACTGTGAAGAGTTCCTAGGGCAGAGCTAATGCTGTGTAGACTGGCATGCGGGCCTGCCTTCCAGTTTTTGCTTTAAGTTCTTGCCTGAATTCTTGTTTAGGAAAAAAAAGTGGGGGAAAGAGGGGAAGTGCTGTCAACAAATGGTGCCCACGTGGACAACTGCATCCACATAAAGCCTGAGAGAGCTTGGGAAGTAATTGTAGACAGAAAAGAATAGAGTTAAGCATGCTTATTGATAGCACCATTTTCTTGGGTGGGCTCTGTTTGCTAGAGGCAAGTGCTCTCATTTAAGAGAGGCTTCCTGACTCAGCTTTAGCTGTAAAACCTTACAGCTCTTTTAAGAGGCCCTGCCACTAAACACTTAAATGGTGTTTATGGATAGCCTATAGCATGCTTCTTGATGGCTGCACTGACCTTGAGACTCCATAGATTTGTGGCAATAAACATGGCTCCAGCTAGTACCTCTGCCATTAAACTAGGCTCTCAGAAAGCTTAGGAATGGGTTGGATCCAGCCTTCAAAGCCACCACTTTAATCCTAGCCATGTTATTTAGCAAATTAGACTCATCTGGTCAGAGAAAGAGAGATATGCAGTAAAGATAGATTGAGATGAGGAAAACCTCTAAATGGTTCACAGTGTGTTTAAAAATATATATAGGCTTGTGAGAGAAAAGAAAACAGATAAAGTCCTTAAAATAAAAAAAAGAGAGTTGGGTGTGGTAGCACACACCTTTATTCCCAACATTTAGGAGGCAGAGGCAGGCAGCTCTCTGTGAGTTCAAGGACAGCCTGGTCTACAGATTGAGTTCCAGGACAGCCAAAGATACACAGAGAAATCCTGTCTCAAAAAGCCAAAAATTAAAAATAAAAGTAAAAGAAAAAAAGTAGAGTTTAAAATAAAGCCACGTAAAGATGGAACATACACAGAGAGTCTGGATACTATATATTATTGTGTTGTCTTTGAATTGTATGACTGCTGAGGAAGGAGCAGCAGCTGCTAAAAGACATTTGATTATAAATGCTGCTGGATTAATCCAAGATATGTATTTTTTTTAAAAAATTAATTAGAAAGGTATGCTACTTTGGAGAAGAGGTTTTTCTTTTGTTTCTAAAGAAAATGAGAAGCTGTGGATTCATTCTGGATTAAGAAAAATAAGGTTTGATCTAGGAAAACCCCTTGAGAAATCTCCAATAGGATCAGATGTCCCAGATGTCTGAGTTCTACATCCAGAACAGTTTCAAGACTGCTGACTGAGATAATCAAGCCTCACAGAATATTCCATTCAGGACTTGACCATAATTCAAAATTTTCTTTAGGTCCCTGTAAGATTATTAGTGCCCCCAATCTGCACTAACTATCCTGGAAAACTATGCCCACATTCTCAAAATATGGATTATGGATGTTTGTCCTTGTTTAGAGTGTTGGTTATAAGTTGTATGTATAATGGTCAGAAAGAAAGCTAAACAAGGGAGGTTTGATTCAGAGTTCTTGTTTTGAAAAAAAAAAAAGGGCGGGGGGAGGAGTGCTGTGGGACAATGGTTTTTTATCCTGTAAAGATTTGTTTCTTGTACTTGTTTAAGAAAATGCTGATTGGCCAGTATCCAGGCAGGAAGTAGAGGTGGGTGACCAGGCAGGAAGTAGAGGTGGGTGACCAGGCAGGAAGTAGAGGCAGGGCAACGAGAACAGGAGAATTATGGAAAGAAGAATGCTCAGTCTGTGGTCATCACCCAGACGTAGAGGACGTAGATGAGAATGCCTTGCTGATGAAAGGTACCAAGCCACATGGCTAACACAGACAAGAGTAATGGGCTATGGTGTGGGAGAATTGTCTGTATTCTATCAATCATGTTTGGAATAAACACTGATTGGCCAGGCAGGAAGTATAGGCAGGTCAACCAGACAGGAAGTAGAGGTGGGCTGATGAGAACAGTATTCTGGGAAGGAGGAAGCCCATTCCTCACCAATCCTGCTCAGACCACAGAAGAAGCAAGATGTAATCTATCCAGCTGAGAAAGGTACCGAGCCATGTGGCCAATATAGATAAGAATAATGGGTTAATATAAGCTACAAGAGCTAATAAGATGACTGAGCTAATGGGCCAATCAGTTTTATAACTTATGGAGATCTCTGTGTGATTTTCTTTGGGACTTGCTGGTTGTAGGGTACCAGGTGGGACAGAAACCCCAACAAGCCGGCCCTCATGTTACAGGGCTAATTTAAGATGTAAGAAAGAATTAATTAATAAGAAGCCTGAGCTACTAGGCCAACCAGTTTATAATTAATGCAGACCTCTGTGTGTTTATTTGGGACTGAACTGCTGCAGTACTGGGCAGGACTAGGTTTCCCTCAGCCAACAGAGGCAATGCTGTGTAGACTCACAAGCAGGTCTGCCTTCCAGTTTTTGCTTTCAGTTCTTGCCTCAGCTTTCCTCAGTGATGGACTGTGTGATCTGCAGTCATGAGCTGAAATAAAACCTGTTCTCCCCTAAATTGCTTTTGGCTGGAGTGTTTTTTATCACAGCAATGGAAATGAGGCTAATGGCTCAAAGAACAGAAAGGTTTCACTACGTCTGATCTGAGTGGAATTTGTATTTTATCCTTTTTCCTTTCTGAGTTTTACATATTTCTGGAAGAGCGAGGATTTTCTTTGTAAAAACTGATCCACCTGAGAGGTGATGAAACTGAAAGAAAGGGGTTCTGAGTCTCAGGAAAGGGTTAACTGAACATCAGTTTCCCCATCTCGGGAGTGGATGGGTTTGAGCACAGGAATTTTGCTCCGGCACCTTTATACTAAACATGGCTTTTCAATAGAGCTTAGAACAGCTCAAAAGTGGGGTTACAGAGGTGTTTGTGTAGAATGCAAAGCTCAACATCTCCATATGACCATTGACTCTACTTCAAAAAAGAGGAAATACACACTGGAATTAAGGCCATGAGACAGAAAAATTGAAGTGATTAAGCACACATGGAATCCCAGCACCAGAAAACTATGCTATTGGTAGCATCTTAGAAACAATGCCACTTGTACTTTTCTGTGTGTCAGATGCCTTATATAGGCATGCTATTTTGTCTATATATTTTATATCTGTGTTCTCTTAATATTATGGTGATCTTCCATATCTGTGT
>JABTXL010002128.1:4731079-4746514 GCA_025134845.1 Neodon shergylaensis
CTTCTTCTTCTTCTTCTTCTTCTTCTTCTTCTTCTTCTTCTTCTTCTCCTCCTCCTCCTCCTCCTCCTCCTCCTCCTCCTCCTCCTCCTCCTCCTCCTCCTCCTCCTCCTCCTCCTCCTCCTCCTCCTCCTCTTCTTCTTCTTCTTCTTCTTCTTCTTCTTCTTCTTCTTCTTCTAGATACCCTGAGCTGTTTTCCTGTTGTGAGGGAATTTGCTTCACTTGGCACTGTTATATAGTAAGATTATGAAATCTGATTCCCTCCAAATCAACCTCATGTTGAAAAGAACCTCCTTGTCTGGTGAACTCAGTCTGCAGAACTCTGGCTTAGACTGCAAGAGGCAGGATTTGTTTATCCTTGGGTTTACATTCACCCACAATGATGCTTGTGAGATGGGTTAGATTTTCTGGTCACTTGAAATGCTCCCTGACCACACATGGGCAGGAGGGGTTTAGCATAGAGTCACACTGGAGAAGAGACCCTGGTGTTTGCATAGGAAGGGAATTTCCCCCAGAAGGAATGAGCCTGGCTTTCTGTCGTTAGTGCTGAGTACCTCTGTCTGACTGTCAGCCCTGAGATCCCCATCCTAACTTGGAGAAGAGGAGATAAGAAATGACTAGTCCGGTAGCACGTATCTCATGCCCCTCCCCAGTCTCTCACAGTCCTTCCCGTTAATACAGCCACTGAAGAGTGCTAAATTTCTTAGTGCTGTGGAAATTGGTATTAAAAGAAGTGCTTTAAAAAAGAAATGGGAGCTTAAGAGCTATAATAAAAAGAATAACCCTAAAAGCAAGTCAATTGGAAAGCATAATGAAGTTGATACTGGTCTTTTTAGTTTAGTCATGAATTTGTTAGAGAAAAAATGACTTTTCTGAAAACCACCATCTGTGCCCTGAGTAGATCCATTAACACTGCTAAAGACACCAGGCAGGTTATGCTATCTGCTGCCACGGTTCACCCCCACTGCATTTTAATTTTATAGCATTCCCTGTCCAGGTTTTCCCGAGGCTCATACACTCGGCCCTTCCAGAAGGCTCTCATTATGCCCTAATGGACTGTGATCTTCCAGGTGAACTTTGGCTCCAGAAACAAGAGTCTCTGGGCCACTCAGACCTCGACGTGTGGACAGCCTGGCAGGTAGCTGGTGTCCTTAACAGCACCATTTGCTCTAGACAGCTGTATGTTAGATGTTTGCTCCTTGCATCAGAGGGACAGGGCAGTGTGTGAGTGGATTTACATTGTGGGATGCCAAGTTCAGGCCAGTCCTTACACAATAATTAAACTACACCATGAAGATCTATTTTAAATATAAGATTATTCTTTACATAAAATATCCTTATGATGGAAATATTCTTTTACAGAATATAAATCGTCACTGTCCAGTTGATCTTCTTCTAGCGATATTTTCAGAATGGAAGGGGCTACACCAAGCTGCTGTGGAGGAGGTGTATATGGTGGTTACAAAATAAGTACTGATCTTTTCATTATTGGAAATTCTTAAGGTTTTTATCAATATAACATTAGGTGATTGTATATTGACCTATGTCTGATCAACAAATATTAAGCATCTACCACATACTTGACATCTTGGTTCTGGGTATGTGACTTGAACCCTCCTGGAAATACCTTGCAGAGATTGCATGTATTTTCCCAACTATCAATAATAGTTTTTTGAGCTTGAGTTTCCCACCAGCCTGGGCTACAAAAGGAAACCCAAGCTCTCTCTGCATTTGGCTCATCAAGGCTAGGTGCACCATCATGCCCAGCGCCCCACATCATCTTAAGCTTCCCAAAGACAGAGATCATGTCCTGACTCTATGCTGTAAATATCATTGGTTAATAAAGGAACTACTTCGGCCTATAGCAGAGCTATAGGGGAAAAGAACTAGGCAGGGAAAACTAAACAGAATGCTGGGAGAAAAAAGGGCAGAGTCAGAGAGAAGCCATGTAGCCCCCCACCCCCATCAGAGACAGATGCTGGATGGAACTTTGCCAGTAAGCTATTGCCATTTGATGATAGGCAGATTAATGGAAATGTGTTAAATTAATATGTAAGAGTTAGCCAGTAATAAGCTAGAGCTAATGGGCCAAGCAGTGATTTAAATAGTACAGTTTCTGTGTGTTTATTTCGGGGCTAAGCAGCTGGGAACTAACTAGTGGCCTCCTTATAACAAAAGAGAAGTGATGAGCAGATGCTAAAAGAAAGAAAAAAAATCAGATTGGATTTACCCTTCTCTGCCAAGGGGTAAGACATTGTTTAATACAGTTGTTTTATATATGGATTTTAGAATTTGTTTAATGAAGGCTGTTAGAATGGGGTATGGTTTTTCTTGGCTTAAAGTTCTTTCAGCTTAGGGCTCAGTCGAGACCTAGAGGATCACAGGGTGGAGACTTGGGGTGAGGGAAAGCTACTCCTGTGAAGATAAGTTATTAGGAAATCTAGTTCAATTTAGACGCATGAGACATGGAACTTGATGAGCACTGATGTTTGCTTGGATTGGCCTGCGTCCTAGGGATAATGACAGAGCTGAGTGTAGAGCTTGGGCTTTGACGATCTTACTTTGGCCCACATGACTTACTCTTAATCTAACATTGGTAATGCACATGTTTCTGACGTGATGGTTTGACTCATAATTTTAAAAATTCACTGTAGTGCAAGCGTTTCTCCACATAACTCTGTTCTGGTTTTCACAGTCAGCACAGTGCCTGATGACTTACATGCAATATCTTACTTTAGTATCAATGGACTTCTTTAACCTAGATGATTTTGCCCAACTATAAGCTAAGTGTTTTGAACTCAATTAAGGTAAGCTAGGCTAACCCACAATGTTTAGGTAAGGTGACTATCTTTTGGATTGTAATATATAATGAGCTTATTGGGCTAAAGTCCCATGATTATTATGCCATGGTTGGCCTTTCAAAGCTACAGGCAAAGGAACTCAGCTCTGATCAATTTCAGGAAATGGAACTTCTTGGAACAACATGGGGTTGCTGATGAAATTCCGGAAAGAGGACTGAGAGCAGAGTGACTCCTTGGCTGTGTGGTTACATGACAGTCACTTCCTGAAAACACTCTTAGAAAGATTTCACAGTCTTTAATCTCTGTGTGTGCATTCACGAGCCACACTCCGTGGAGGGACTCTGACAAGTCACATGCCTTCCTCTGATGCAGAGAAGGGCGTGGCAGTTTGATTGACTGTTCCGATAAGACTACATCCGTTGAGGGTCCCCACGTCAGCATCAGGTGTGTTAGCAGAGGACTGAAAATACCCAAGTTGGGTTCAACCTGCAAAACTCCGGCACAAACATTCACAAAAGCAAGTCTCCCAGGTAGCAGACCTCACCGACTCTACGTATTTTCCACCCAGTTCATGCCTGTGACTCTGTGTTTGTGCTCCACACTCTCATGCTTTGCAGGAAAAATGCAGGACACCCCCACATTCCTATAGTCTGCTTCCACATTTCTTCCTTTCTAGCTTTCTTCTCTTCTAAGACTATCTATATACGTGTGTGTGTGTGTGTGTGTGTGTATACTATAACTCTATACAAACCGTGGGTCCCACACCATCCACCTCTCTCTGGGGGCTTCACTACAAGAATTCTTACCCACCCACCTAACTCATGGCTCCATGGTTTAGATGACATGGTTTAGATGATATTTTCTTCCAGAGGAGCCCGAGATTCAAATCCCAGAATGCATTTCTAGTATGGACCAAAGGCTTGATGAGGACTAAAAGGAGACAGGATCCAAGGACTCAAGGGGTAGACATGCAATGAGTAGGGACAGGTCATCAAGAATGTCTTGAAACAGTAAATGGAGAAAATGGAAGGTGTGGTGGTTTGAATGAGAACGTCCCCCATAAGCTCAGACATTTCAAAATGTGGTCCCTGTATTGGTTTTGTGTGTCAACTTGACACAAGCTGGAGTCATCAGAGGAAGGAACCTCAGCCGAGGAAATGCCTTCTTGAGATCCAGCTATAAGGTATTATCTCATTTGTTGATCAATGGGGAAGGGCCCAGCCCATGGTGGTTGGTGCCATCCGTGGGCTGGTAGTCCTGAAGAAAGCAGGCTGAGCAAGCCAGGGGAAGCAAATCACTAAGCAGCTCCCCTCCATGGCGTCTGCATCAGCTCCTGCCTCTGGGATCCTGCCCTGGTAGAATTCCTGTTCTTACTTCCTTCAGCGATGAACAGTAAGGCTGTAGTGTAAGCCTAATGAATTCTTTGCTCCCCAACTTGCTTTGTGGTCATGATGTTTTATTGCAGCAACGTAAACCCTAAACAGGACAGCCCCCTAGTTGGTGTCACTCTTTGGGAAGGCTTAGGGGGTACATTCCTTTTGTTTTTTTGATTAAAATATAATGACATTGTTCTCCCCTTCCCTTTCCACCCTCCAACTTTTCCTATGTACTTCCTTGTTCTCTCTCAAACTTATGTCTTCTATTTCTTTAATTGTACACACATGCACACACAGAAACACACACACACACGCACACACACACACCCCTAAATATAAATACAACTTGCTCATCGCATTTAATGTCAATTATATGTGTATGATTTCTGGGCTAACTACTTGTTATCCAACTTTTCACTTTCACACAAATTGGACACAAAATTTGGTGTTCTTCCCTGGGGAAGACTATTTCTCCCCCTCTTAGCATTCCTTAGGTACATATAGTTATTTGTTTAAGGTTGAGACTCCCATTAGTCGTCCCCGCTCCATGTTAGCATGTCTTTTGATGTCCTTATTCAGGTCTTGTTTAGGCAGCCATGTTGATGAGATGTTGTGGGCGTGGCCTCTCTGGAATTTATAGGAGAGGCAACTTCACAGCAAACGTTCTGTTCCTCTGGCTTTTTACAATCTCTCTGCCTCCTCTTCCACTGTGATCCTTGAGCCTTAGGTGAAGGAGTTGTGTTGTAAATGTATCAGTTGGGGCTGGGTAACACCAGGTCACCTGTTCTTTGCCTTTTGGTGGGTTGTGGTTTTTTGTAATGGTCTCTGTTGAAAAGAGATGTTTCTTTGGTGAGGGATGAGGCCTGTACTTTCTGTGGGTGTAAGGATGAATATTTAGATGGTAGTTAGGGATTGCGCTGGTTTAGTAAAGTGGTGGTTGTAGGCTCTCCTCCAAGATCCATGGCTTCACTAGTACCAGGTAGCTGGCTAGGTATCCAATACCAGGCAAAAATTCCCTCTTGTTGAGTGAGCCTTAATTCCAAGTGAAGAGCTATTGGTTGTTGTCAAGGTATGTGTGTCACTACTGCAAGAGGCACAGCCTTGCTGGAGGAAGTATGTCTCTGGAATTAGGCTTTGGCAGTTCGAAGCCTTGAGCTACTTCCAGTTTGTTTTCTCTGCTTCATGCTTGTGGTTGAGGACGTGGGTCTCTCAGCTTCCTGCTCCTGCCCCTATACCTGCTGCCTGCTGCTCCCTCTCCCCACCACGATGGGCTCTCATCCCTTTGGAACTGAACCAGCATAACTCGTTCTTCTGTAAGTTGTCTGGGTCATGGTGTTTTATCACAGCAACAGAAAGTTAACTAATACAGGAAGCCATGTCAGGGACCTTGAAGAAATCATGTGGGAGCCTTTCCGAGGACGCTTTTCAGATTGGTTTGGGAAGGTTAGATGCTGTCACTTTTGCCCTTTGGGGACCTAAAAGTCCCTCAGCATCTGATGCCCCTACGGGGCTGACGTCCCTTAAACTCAGGTTACCAACACCATCTTTCCTGTTGCCCCACCGGAGGGTAAGCCTTGCTCATTCTGCTTCTTGTCATAGCTTGTCCAGCTATGGAACTTGCTCTATGGGGGGAAGGTTAGCAAAGCTACAAGAAATCATGCAGTAATCATGAAAGATTCACCGGAAGCAGCTCTTCGAGCCTTTTCTCTGCTTTGCATGGCCACTCTTGACCCATTGACCTGAGTTCCTCTCAATGGACCCACTATGCCCATGAATTTCCTCCTCTTGAGCCTCGTGACTTAGCTACCAGCAACCTTTTATTCCATCAGTCCTGATTTAGCATGCCAGAAAAGTCTCAGTCTCTGTAAAGGACATCTCTGAATAAAATATCTGGTCAGCAGGTGTCTGATGAATGGTGACCTTCTGGTGCTACCCAAGGCTCCTTTCCAGAAAACCTCAAATATATCGATGTGATACATTTCATGGAACTCCACCATTGCTGTGGAATAATCCTTGTGTATACTCTGTGAATATATGTCACTATGATGGTTTAATAAACAAGCTGACTGTCCAGTAGCTGAATGGGGTAAAGTTAGGGGGGAAAGCCTAACTGAGCATGATGGGAAGGAAGGGTAGAGACAAAAGAGATTCCTATCAGCCATGAGGAAGCAGGACATGTAGAAAATGAGGTAATGAGCCATGAGCAACATGGTAAAGCACAGATAAAAAATGGGATAATTTTTTGAAGTTTTTTTTTTAAATTGATTTTATTGAGCTATACATTTTACTTTGCTCCCCCCCTTTTCTCCCCTTCCCTTCAACCCTCCACCAAGGTACCTATGCTCCCAATTTACTCAGGAGACCTTGTCTTTTTCTACTTCCTACGTAGATCAGATCTATGTAAGTCTCTCTTAGGGTCTTCATTGTTGTCTAGGTTCTCTGGGATTGTGATTTGTAGGCTGGTTTTCTTTGCTTTATGTTTAAAAACCACTTGTGAATGAGTAAATATGCTAATTGTTTTTCTGGGTCTGGCTTACCTCACTCAATATATTTTCTAGACCCATCCATTTGACTGCAAATTTCAAGATGTCATTATTTTTTTCTGCTGTGTAGTACTCCATTGTGTAAATGTATCACATTTTCCTTATCCATTCTTTGGTCGAGGAGCATTTAGGTTGCTTCCAGGTTCTGGCTATGACAAACAATGCTTATGAACATAGTTGAGCATGTATTCTTGTGTCACGATTGAGCATCCTTTGAGTATTGTTGGATCTTGAGGAAGGTTGTTTCCTAATTTTCTGAGAAATTGCCATACTGATATCCAAAGGGGCTGTACCAGCTTGCACTTCCATTAGCAATGCAGGAGTGCTCCCTTTACCCCACATCCTCTCCATCCTAAGTTGTCATCAGTGTTTTTGATCTTGGCCATTCTTACAGGTGTAAGATGGAATCTCAGAGTTGTTTTGATTTGCTTTTCTCTGATGGCTAAGGATGTTGAACATTTCCTTAAGTGTCTTTCAACCATTTTATATTCCTCTGTTGAGAATTCTCTGTTTAGGTCTGCACTTCATTTTTTTTATTGTATCATTTGTTCTTTTGATGACCAATTTTTTGAGTTCTTTGTATATTTTGGAGATCAGACCTCTGTCTGATGTGGGGGTGGGATCTTTTTCCATTCTGTAGGCTGTCATTTTGTCTTGTTGACCATGTCCTTTGCTTTACAGAAGCTTCTCAGTTTTAGGAGGTCCCATTTATTAATTGTTTCTCTCAGTGTCTGTGCTCCTGGGGTTATATTTAGAAAGTGGTCTCCTGCGCCGATGCATTCAAGTATGCTTCCTACAAGAAAATGGGATAATTTAAATGTAAAAGTTAGGTGGTAACAAGCCTGAGCTATCAGCCAAACATTTATAATTTATATTAAGTCTAGTCTCTGAGTCAGTTATTCTGGAAGCCGCTTCTGGTTATTTGGGAACAGGCAGTTGGGACAGGAAAACTCAGCCTATACCTCATAGCCCCTGCCATGACGAAAAATGTATTGTTCAAGAACAATATTGCTCAGCATAGCACTTGCCCAGTGTGTGCAAGGCTCTTTGTTTTATCTCTACAACTACAGCGACAAAACAGAAACAACGGCCAAACAAAATTGGCAACAAGACTAAGCAAGATAGTAAAACACCCATCATGCGTTTTCAGAGCATGTTTGCATTTAGGAGTCAGAGACTGGCTCACTGGAAAGATGTACTAAAATCTCCAATAGCAGTGCTTCTTGGAAGCTACAGGCCTTGATCCTTGCCTGGCTCCATCTGCTCTGGTTGCTCACTTTCTCATTGTTGAGAGGCCCGGTTCAACACACCTCTTCCCATCTGCTGCTATGATGAAATACACGTCAGCAGCTCATGATTGGGCCAGTCCTGAATCGACTGAGAGACTCAGTCTCACGACTGGATTTTGCATCTTGGCTATCTCTCCTTTAAATGCCTGAGTCAGGTGGCAGATGCTTTGATAGCTGCCTCTAGAAATATTAGCTGCTGGCAGAAGTCAGGGTTGTCTGGACCACAGTAGCCTGGGCTTTCCCCCTTTGTAGAGTGTGTGGAATGTACTGTCCAAGGATGGGGTTGTGACTGGACACGAGTCAAGCATGTCTTCCGAGATCCTGCCTCGTGTAAGCACACCAAATCTTGCCTGTGTTTGCCAGTGTGGATTCACGATGTTGCCGGAGATGCGCAAAGCAAGTCATTGCAGCCATTGGCCCGGGGCAGCATGGAAGACTGGCATCTCTGATACACCGAGCAGGGGCTCACAGTGAGTCTGTGTCTGTGTCTGCAACAAATAATACTGGAAATGAATGAAGATGCATCGCTGAGCACAGACAGCCAAATACTTAACACAGTTACTAGCTGTGCTAACTGATTTAATGAACAGGCAACGTAACAAATGAACATGTTTACCAAGTTAACTTGTGAAAATGAATATCTGTAATTAAAGTGGCTCACAACTGACAGGCAAACAGGAAATTATTGTTATTATTACCCACAAATCATCTTAAAACACCAGAACTTAATAGATGGGGAAAAAACAAACAATGGGCTAAAACTGTCTGCTAAATAAAAAATAATGGCGAACACCTGTGGTCTTTTTATAGGACTCCAGTGGAGATGATTTTTTTTTTCCTGAAGACCTAATTATGTTTTTGTAATCGCACCATTTCATTATTTCTCTGTAGCATTATTAAAAGAAAATGTCCTTATTTTCTCAGTGTGAAAGGTCTGGTGCATAGACTCAGGCATGGGCTCTTCTGAACACTACCGACAGTCCAGCCCTTCGGGCTACGGGCCGGGACAGGATGGGATTTTTATCTTTCCTAAGACCAAGGCTTGGGCTGGCCTAAGAATGATGTGGACTTCAGGAAGACTCTGCCAGGGAGTAACAGAGAGCCACTTGGGCAGTTAGTTTTGTCCTGCATTCCAACATTGCCTGTTTCCAGCTGTGTGCCCCCTACCGAGTTGCTGAGTGCCTCAGTGTCCCCATCTGGAGGTCACGACAGAGGTTTGACCAGTGTTGTGTGAACTCATGTACTTGGCATGTCACTACCTGTGCCTCAGTGATCCCATCTGTAGGTTACGACAGAAGTTTGACCAGTGTTGCATGAACTCATGTCTGAGCTTACAGTTGTATTTGGCATGTCACAGGTGTCGGTGGCCCTGGCTTCTGTTGTTGGTCACAAATTGCTCTGTGCCTCATGCCTTCTTCAGCTCAGTAGGTTCTGAGGATGGACACGCACCATGATGTCCATTGGGGAGTCGGGGCCTGTTTGGAGCAACATGAGTGGTTCAGAACAACAGGTTTGAGAGGCATTCTACAATTTTATGCTAACATAGAACAATGGATTTCATTAGGACATCTTTATACACGTATATCATTGTACTTTGTTCATCTCTGATCTTCTCTCTCTTCCCTGCCACTCCCCTTCTCCCTGGCTCCTTCAGTCCTTCCTTAGTTTTCGTACTATATACACGTTAGATAAAGTGGGTGCGGAAGAGGAAATGTGATATTTTTCTCTTTCCCCTCCATGCCCCTCTGCTTCCCTACAGCCCCCTTTAAGAGAGCTAACTTTCTTATAGCATGGTACACTATTTGAAAGCTGTCTTACTTATCTGGAGCTGTAGACAGGTTTCTGCTGCTTGGGGCAGAATTACCGAGAAAATAAACTTGGAAGGAAGGCCTTGGCTCGTAGTTTCTGAGGTCTCTGTCCCTGGTCACTGGCCCAGCAGCTTTTGTGTCCTTGGTGAAGCAGAACACATCTTGATAGAAAGTGTGTGGGAAAGGGAGCTGCTCCCCTGATGGTGGCCAAGCAACAATGAAAGGGCAAACCTGGGATAGGAGCGTGGATTAGCCAGTGAAGTGCTTGATGTGGTAATGTGAGACCCAGTTCAGACACCCGGGACCCATGTAGAGCTGGACACAGTAGCCTGTCTGCCACCTGCTGTAGGCAGGTGAGAGGGGAGATGGGAGAGGACCTGGAACCTCGGAGGCTGACAAGCCTGATCTATGAAGCAGTGAACCAGAGACCCTGTCTTTTTTTCCCTTTTTTAAAATTGATTTTTATTGAGCTCTACAGTTTTCTCTGCTCCCCTCCCTGCCTCTCCCCCCTCTCCGTTCCGCCCTCCCCAAAGATCCCCATGCTAAGGGCAAGAAGTTGATGGATCCCACTGGGTTTCTTCCTCTTCCTCCTAGGTTTTCAAACTCCGTTTCTTCTATGATCCATTTTCCTTCCAAATCTGATTCTGGAATTTAGCTTAATTATATATAATGCTTATATAAATGTTAAAAAATAGGAATCTGGAAAATAAAAGTATTGACTTAGGCTTTGAAGCAATGCTCAGTGATAATTTTGTTTCCTATTACAATGCACTTGTGTGCCTTTACTCATCTTTTATTAATTAATATCACAACTCTAAAGCAAACGATATAAATGTCCACAGGTTATAAAACACTCTATACACATGAGCCCTTATACCTGAAGGAAAGGTAGCTAGAAGCTGTTTGCTCATCTTCGAATTTAACACTGGGATGGATAAAGGCCAGAAGTCACCAAAAAAGGGCTGAGATGGTCCTCCAAGGTGAGCAGCGGCATGGCATCTTTTAAGCAGCTCTTGTCTTCTGCAGGAGAAGTGGAAGACCCCGTCACAAGACAAAAGTCAATGATGATACATCATCAGTCCTAGTGCTGTGCTTTTTAGAGTGCTCCTGGAGCCCAAGATAATCAGGATGAGCCATACCCAATGGTCCGAGACACCTCTATGAACAGAAGCCACATAGCAGAATCTGGGAACACACTAGCATGGCAGACACAGTATGAGGGTGGGTGGCATGAACCACATTGGAAGCTGCTCTGGAGCCTGAGGGAAGGACAAGGCTGCAGTAAGGTGAGGCATTCTGAGATCAAGGACAGGAAGCTATTGTGTGGTCTAGAACAAGTGGAGGAAGAATGGTCTAGCACGTTTGAGTCCGCCCAGAAAGAATGATGCTAAGAGTGAGAATGAGGATTGTTAGGATGGTGAAAGCCAGGCTTCACCGTGAGCTGTGAGGGAAGCGTTTTTCTGTGAACTGTGTTGTCTGTGAATGTGGGTAAACCACGCAGACTAAGGAAGCTGCAATTTCCTTTTGACTCCGAGGATAGCGTTCCTTATTCTCCAGGCTGATGGCCTGATTAAACAACAAGAAAACACGCCTATGCTCTCTGGGCACCCAGGGCTGATGCCCTCTGAGCCATTCAGAGTGGCATAGGGGGAGAGAAATCCTGGTACCGCCAACCACACACTGGGGGTACTTTGACTCCCAATCCTTTTTACTTGAAAAGGAAGCTTTCTTTCCTAATTTATTCTGACTTCAAGAATCCCATCCTTTGATGTAGACAAAGTGTTATTCAGAGGTTTCCAGCATGCCACCTTGATTTTACTGTCTCCACAGATGAAAAGTAGCTTTGGGAGATTTCTGATATACTGCGATCCGTCAACATTTAATAAAAAAGATGAATTTTCACCAAGACATCCCATCAGTTCACTCAAATAACTAATTTGGCAGATTCTCCTCCCCCCTCCCCCCCTGCAGAGTGACAGACTGCTTGTAACCTGATTTAATCGACTTAATGTTTTGGTACCTCCTTGACACAGACTTGGGCTTTCGTTTTCCTTTGTCATTTGTGTGGACAAATGTATGGAGATTAGGGAAAGCAGGGGCCCTGGTGATTTCAGACCCTTGCTTTTGTGTTTGGTCCTTTGAGGGCTTAAGATTTAAAGATGGAGGGAGGAATCTAGGGAGATCAGAAAATGATTCCTGAAGGATACTGGGAGATTCACCCCGGGCTATGGTCAGGAGAACGACCTGCTAGTGTGTGTGTGTGTGTGTGTGTGTGTGTGTGTGTGTGTGTGTGTGTTGGGGGTAATGAGGTCCTGTTTGCCTCTGGTTTCTCTTTTTCTTGTCTTCCTTTTACAAGGTGATGGACATTCCCCCCCCCACCCCCTGTCTTTCTGGCTGAAGAATCTTATGAGAAATTATCTGCCACTTCCCATGAGAGACCTGGCTGTCCCCACGTCACCGTGGTCTTGGCTGGACTTACCTCAGGTCAGCTCTTCTATTTTCCCTGGTCTGGAGGTGGGTTCCTACTCTGACCAGAAGAGCTTGATTTCCAGTGGAAGAGCGGGATAAGAAGATGGTTTGTTCCTCCTTCCCAGGCCCCGGGACTGCCCTGCTTTCTGCACCCTGTTGAACTTGGCGCTCTAACTTTCCCAGCAACCCCTCCATCTTCTGTGTGTTACGTGAACACAGCTTTTCTGTGATCTGGCCACTCCTGTGATGCTAACACGGAGAAGAGATCCTCGCCATCAGTTACCGTCTCAGCAGACACTGTCTCCTCTGGGTCTCTGTGTGGGTGTCTGCTTCGCACAGGGGTGTGCCTCACTTGCTCGTGTGCATCCCTCTTCAGTGGCATTGCTGTGGTTTTATGTGTTCTGTGGCATGTTTGGACTTGGTGCCTGTATTAGTTGCTGATAACAGAATATTACTAACCAAGTGGCTCAAACCAAACGAGTGCGTGCTTCAGAGTTCTGGAAAACAAGTCTAAGATGGGAGTGTCAGCAGGCTGGACCCTTCTTCTCCAGGCTGTGAGGGAAGTTGTCTCCCAGGAAGCTTAGTTTCTTAGTGTCTGTCATCTTCCTAGTTATCCATATTTTCATCCGTTTCTACCGTGTCTATTTCTGTTGTGATTTGAATGAGCAATACCCCCACAGGCTCATGGGTATTGAACACTTGGGCCCCGGTTGGGCATTCCATTTGGGCTGGTTATAGAACCTTTTGGAAGTGGAGCCTTGCTGGAAGACATACATAACTGGGGGTGGACTCTGAGGATTTATTGACTCATTCTACTTCCTGTTCTCCCCCACCCTGCTTCCTGTGTGGATGGAAAAGTGACCCGCCAGCTTCCTGCCGCTGTGCTTAGCCTTCCTTTTGCCACCCCTTCCCTCCCCACCCTGATGGGGTCTGTCCCTCTGGGACGGTGAGATAAAACAAACCCTTTCTTCCTGATGTTGCTTTCAGTCAGGGTGCTTTTTCACAGCAATAGAACAGCAACAAATAAGAAAGTCCAAATATCTCCCTCTTGAAAAGACTAGAGTCCTTACGGGTTAGGTTTCTCCTAGCGACTTCATTTCACTGCCGTCTTAACTGCCACACCCCCACATAGGTCGCCTATGGTGATTTGAATAGTAATGTTTCCATATTTGAATGCTTGGTCATTAGGGAACGGTGCTACTTGACAGGGATTAGGAGGGTAGCCTTGTTGGGGTAGGTATGGAGGAAGTGTGTCATTGGGGATGGGCTTTGGGGTTTCAAATGCTCAAGTCAAGCCTAGTATCTCTCTTTTCGTGCTTTCTGCTGATCCAGATGTAGAACTCTCAACTCCTTCTCCAGCACCATGTCTGCCTGCATGCCACCATGCTTCCTCCCACCATAAAGACAATGGACTAAGCCTCTGAACTGTAAGCCATTCCCAGTCAAATGTTTTCCTTTATAAGAGTTACTGCAGTCATGGTGTCTCTTCACAGCAATAGAATACTGACTAGGATAGTGCCTATGAGAGATGTGTTTTTAACTTTACTGTGCAAATGACCCCTAAATCCCGAGGGCTTCTCATCACTAACACCCACACCTCACCTCACACACAACACTTCTGCATGATGAGCTTCCTCAGGCAAGACCTATTGGGTAAAGCTTTCATATCACAAAGAGGAGAGGAGGAACCAAATTATGTACGTGTTCTAGAAGCTTCTCCTTGGATGTAGGCTTGCTCATATCTGCTCTGTCTTTGGATGCAGGCTCATCACGAAGCCTGCCAGTGGGACAGATGTGTATATGCCCTCCAGGAAGTGTCTGTAGGTCTCTCTCGGAAGGCAGGCAATAGGGATCCTCTATCAGGAAAAGCACAGCAGGCGTAACAGGACTGCAATAACAGGGTTTAATAAGGACCATAACAATTGACCTTTGATAGGTACTTATAATGTGCTAGCCACTGGGCTAAGCAATTTATGCAAATTATCCCATTTAATTATTCCAGTAACCTTATGAGAAGCCCGTAGCACAAACTCTAATTGGTATTAATAATAAAAATTCAGAGTCAGCTATCAGAGGGTGAAAGCTGAAGGATCAGAGAAGTGGACAGCCGGACACCAGAGAGTTCTTACCTCTACCAATGCTCAGGCCAAAGGGATGATCCTGTCTTCAGACTGCATCCCCAGACTGCATCCCCAGACAGTGTCCTCAGACTGCATCCCCAGACTGCATCTTTAGATTGCATCCTCACACTGCATCCTCACACTGCCTCCTCAGACTGCATCCTCACACTGCATCCTCAGACTGCATCCTCACACTGCATCCTCACACTGCCTCCTCAGACTGCATCCTCACACTGCATCCTCACACTGCCTCCCCAGACTGCATCCTCAGACTGCATCCTTAGACTGACTGCCTCAGACTGCACTGCTCCTCAAACTGCACTGAGCTCCTGTCTCCTCTGGCCATAGATTCCTTTTCCACTCAGTCATATCACTCCTGTCTCCACCTCCCTCATGCTAGGATTAAAGGCGTGGGATCCAAAGTGCTGGGATCATCTTTGTGTGAGCTCTGTTTCTCTTTTATACTGGATCAATTTCGTGTATCACAGGGTAGCCTTGAACTAACAGAGTTCCCTCTGCCCGTGTCTCACGAGTCCTGGGATTAGAGGTGTGTGCCACCACTGCCTGGCCTCTAGTGGTTTAGCTCTGCACTATGATCTTCAGGCAAGCTTTATTTGTTAAAACACAAACAAAATATCACTACAGAAGCTATCACTTTCACTTTCTATTACATAGCCCATGAGTGGAGTTGCCAGGATTGGATCTGAGTGATGTTGGGACCCCCAGGTTCTGGGCTCCCTGCAGCTTCCATAATAGAGTCCCAGTCTGTTTCTGAATGCAAACTTAGAACCTCATAGTCCTGGGGGCAAGAATTCTGACTCGGGTCTTTCTAGGATGTCCCAGGTGCCATTTGGACTGGGTTCCTCTGCAGATGTTCTAGATAGGTTCAGTTTTCTTGCCAAAGATAGACATCTTTGCTGTCTATCAATCCAGCTCTGCTTTGGTTACCATGTTGACTCTCACTTTCTCTCCAGCCTTTAAGGATGCCTGAACCCTGCATTCCCCCAGATCACTCAGGATGCTAAGGAAGCC
>JABTXL010002138.1:0-34698 GCA_025134845.1 Neodon shergylaensis
AATATATATTCATAAGCTGGAATAAATCCTTGTTCTCCAAAAAAAAAAAGATGTTACTTACACTTCAGGACTCTAAGATGGGCAGTTCTGCTTGGCATTCTCATGAGTACAAGTCCCTCTTGAAGAAATTATAAAAGTAGCCACCATCTTCAGTCCTAACTGCCTTGACTGACCTGAATTCTCTCATCAGGCTGTATCTACCTTTTCTCCATCGTGGTTTGTAGCAAAATTACTCCCAGTTGATATTCTCAACTATTCTTCAGCATGCAGTCCATATTAAAATTGTATTCATATTGCTTTTCAAGCACAGTTAAACTTAGTTCGGATTTAGACATATCTAGGAAAAGGAAGTCACAACTGAAAAAGAACCACCATACAATTGTTCTGTGTGGCAATTTGGTAATTACTGATTGATGTGAGCTGACTCGTCCCAAAGTGGGCAAGGCATCCTTAGGCAAGTGGCCCTGGGTTATATAAGAGAGGTAGCTAAGCAGACCTTTAGTATCAAATAGTATTCCTTTCCGGCCTCTGATTCACATCCAACTTGTCTTAACTTGTCTTCCTTGATGATACATTGTAGCATATAAGCTAAAATAAGCTGTTTTCTCTCCAAAGATATTTTTTGTCAGTGTTTTAACACAACCGAACAGTAAATTAGGTGTGTCACTCTTTTTCCCTTTATTTTCCTCTTATTGACTTCAACTCTATTAAAATTTCACAGCAATAGTCATTAAATATTGAATCTCCAATTCTTCATAACCCATCCTGATAAGCAATGATAAATATATGACTCTCCTGTTCAAGGAACCAAACATTTCTTCCTTTTTCAGGTTACATGGTCTCTGCTCCAGACCTTCATCTGGTAAATGCTCCACTAGACAGTGGGAGTAGAAATCAGAAGAACACAACTGAGCCAGTGGATGCTCTGTCTCCTGTGCCATGAGAATAACAACAATGCCTTCCTGTGTGGCCTGCATGCAATCTAATTCTTGCAGAAATCACAAGTGGACCTCGTCCTCCGTCTGCCCATGATGAGGGCATGAAACATGAGCTTGACCTTCCAGCTTTTCTCATTATTCTGAACAGAACACTCTCCTTTATTCTTTGAAAGTTCCTTGCTCTTTCCTAAATTTCTAAAAATAAAAAAACAAAAAAACAAAAAACAAAAAAAAACCCCTAGCATTCAGAACACGCATGTCTCTCTCTCATGTTTGTGTGTGCTTATTTAAGAACAACAGCACAATCTGGTAAAAACTATTCTTGTGATAATTAACTCAGTCCCATGTGCACAGCAAATCACACTTAAAACTATCTGGAAACAAAGTAAGTTAAATACAGATCAGATGTGACTACACCAAAACTCTCTGTAAGGAACAAGTGACATTGTCTTCATTTAGATTTCTATTGCTGTGGTGAAATATTATGACTAAAAAGCAAGTTGGGAATGAAAGGTGTCCTGAGTTATTGTGGGTCATGACACAAATACAGCAGATATCAATGGATAATTCAGACATCAACCCACCAGATGAATAATTCTCTGATGGAGGAAAACCTCATTCAGTTAAGGCTTTTGGGACCACCAACTCTGACAACTGTTGTTCCTGTCTGCATTTTCATGTGTACAGAAACAGTTATGATATCTTCCCAATGCCTACACTGTAATATGTAATTTTATATGATATGTATATGCAATCTCACGTTTACACCTCAATTTTATGGGCACATATATCCATAGATGGTCAGGAAGATGACTTCTCATTAAGCTGTATAATTTTGATGAACAGAAATATTCTATGATATGTTTCATAATTAGATCTATTATTCCACAAAGACAGTACAAAACTTAGGCCCTGTTTTCTGTCATTAGCTCAGGCTGACAATGGTATATTTTCAGCTTCAAGACAAGTTACATACAATTAACTCATTTAAAACCTCAGCTCATTTAAAATTTCAAACTAGTCTGTTTCTGTATATAGATCAAAAGTCAAACAGAAGGACAGAGTTTCAGATGTCTAACCAAGGTTATTAACACAAAGCAACCTAAAATACTATGCCAATTTCTCTAACAATGCCTGTGTCCACTTCCTGCTAAATTCCTTAACGATTAACACTCTACACAACTTCTAAGCTCAATTTATGATATAAAACTCAAGGTTCAGATAGCTAACTTTTTATTGCCTAGGTCCTAACCAAGACCAAAGAAAAATAGTTTAATATTCAGCAACTGTGGGTAAAGTTTTATAATTAGTCAGGGCTAGAGAGGATGGTTATGCCTTGCATCCAGTGATACTGGTCTGGGGTTACAAATAGGATAAGAGAGTATATTTTTAGGGGTGAGACCTTTTCAACGCCATTGCCTGTGAAAATGCTGAGCACCATGTCTCTGCCTATGCATTGCCATGCTAAATGGCTCTGCTCCCAATTGCTTACCCAAGGAACATGTTATGACCATGAGGTGTAACTCTTTTTCTTATTGCCGCAGGCCTTCTGAAAATGTATGTATGAGCTATGCGAACAAAGAAGCTAGAGAGAATTGGAACTGAAGATTTAGAACTGGAGAACAGGAACTGAAGATTTAGAACTAGAGAATTGGAACTAAGAACTAAAGAGGATGAAGAAAATTATAGCTACTGAAGAGTAAAGAGAATGGCCTGAAGAGTTTGTGTGTGAGATTTCTAAGTCCTGCTACTCTGGAATGTATTCTCATAGTAACCCTGGGTGCATCACTGAGAGCTGGTTTCACAGGCTGCAATAGAATGTTTTTATTTCCTGTATTCTTTCACATTGTAGTCCACCATTGAATGAACTCAGGACAGAAACTCAAACAGGGCAGGAACCTGAAGGCAGAAGATGACACAGAGGCAAGGAAGTACTGCTATTTACTAACTTTCTCTCCATGGCTCACTTATCCTGTTTTATCATAGAACCCAAAACCACCAGCCCAGAGGTGACCTTTCCCACAATGGGCTATACTCTTCTCCCATAAATCATTATTTGAGAAAATGCCCTATAGGCTTGTCTAAAGACTAATCTTATGAAAACATTTTTGTTTCAGTTGAGGGTCTCTCCATTCAGATGACTACAGTTTGTGACTAGTTGTCATAAAATTATCACGGAAGGCACCTTCCAGTGAATATATGCACTGTCGATTGACTAAGACAAACAATTTTACAAGAAGAGTATGGAGGAGGGTCCAGTGCTAGAAAGTCTCTGGACACACAGATTGCAGAAAGGTTAACAGGCTAGAAAGTCTTCTGCTCCAACTTTACGGCAGAAAGCAGGTTTTGCATTTCTTCTCTTGAATGAACAGTCCTGTGTGCTTAATATCCAAATTTCCCTAGTGCTTATCTATGAGGACAAAAACCTTCGTGCCTTCTGCAATATAGTTTCATGTTAGCAGGATTACTGTCCCTGCGAACTGTACTCACAAATGTGACTGAGTCTAATACTTCTGAACTGTGCACTCAACAACGAATGAAGGTTATACTTCATATGAATTCTATTTTTATGAACCACAGTAGTAGTCACTTTTACTTTTTTATTTCCCCTTTTACTAAAAATAGATTATTTTCTCATATAACATATCTGGATTACAGTTTTTCCTCCCTGTACACCTTCCAGTTTCTTCCCATTTCAATTCCCATCCAGATCCACTCCCCCTCTGTCTCTTATTAGATAAGAACAGGCTTCTAAGTGGAAACAAGAAAATATAAAAAATGAAATATAATAAGCTGAAATGAAACCATCACATTGAGGTTGCAGATGATAAATCAATGAAAGTAAAAGAACCTCAATAGAAGGCATAAAATCAGAGACCACCATCTACACTCAGAAGTTCCATAAAATAGTAAGCTGAAAACTATAGTCTATATATGAAAGACCAGGTTCAGAACTTTGTTGGTCCCATGCTTGCTGCTTCCATCTTTGTGTGTTCTTATAAACTTTGCTCAGCTGATATAGAAATTATTGTTATCCTAGTGTCCCTCATCTCCTCTGGCTCTTTCACTATACCTACCTTTTCTTCTGTGGGGTTTTATGAGCTCTTAGGGGAGGGATTTTGTAGTGGCATTTAAACTGTATTTTAATAAATAAAGATCACTTGAAATCTGAGAGGAAAATAATCCCACTGTTCAGCCTTACAGACCAGGTTATGATGCACTCAAGTAGCAATAATAGCACCCACCTTTAACTCCAGTAGCTACACTAGTAGTTGCCATAGAAAATGAGTGGTGAATGCCTTTAATCCCAGTACTTGGGAGGCAGAAGCAGGCAGATCTCTGTGAGTTCAAGGTCAGCCTACTCTACAGAGTGAGTTAGTTCTAGGACAGGCTCCATAGCTACTGAGAAACCATGTCTCAAAAACAAAAACCAAATAAAGGAAGAAAGCAAGCAAGCAAGAAAGAAGGAAAGAAAGAAAGAGAAAGAAAAGAAAAAGGAAACAAAAAAGGGATATAAACATGATAAAATAGAAAGGTAGATTATCGAATCTAGTCTGAAAAAAGGGAGGATGTAGATAATGTTTGGGAGGAAGCATCATCCCAGTAAATCTGGTCCTCAGTGGGACCACCTGTGTGCTTGCCTGGCTCCTGCAGCCTATTCAAGGATTTTAAGTTGGTTAACTGACAGTTTCCTGGAAAAACTTTTGTTTGTCTGTTAATATATATATGTATAAATGATGTGACCACAGTATGCTTGTTTTATGTCTCTGTGTGTATGTGTAGCTGTTTTAAAATCTGTAAAACTTATAGCTCCTGATTACTACAACAACTATGGAAAAAGACAAACATGTATATAGTCACCATTTTGGGTTGAGGTTAAAACAGAAACCTCTCAGCACCATCTTTTGTAAGAGTACCCACATATGCTAGGCCTACCAAGGAGACATTCTGTCTCCAATATACTTTGGCTTACTAACATATTCCTTCTAATCTTCTTGTCTCTACTAGCATTGGTAAGCTGTAACTGACTGAGTAAACTATATATCTAAATTTAACTTATATGTCTAAATACCAGACAGATAATGGTACCCTGACTCTCAAGTGCCTTTACAGACCTGAGAGTATGGAATTTAACAAAAGAGCTTCTTATGACAGAGTCATGCAAACACCTGCAGCATTTTATAGCTCCTCCAAGAAGATACATGGTTGTAGAAGACCTTCCACCTGGAGGCTTACCTTTGGGTATGGCAAAGGCACCCACACAGCAAAAGGCCGCCTTCCACCTCATCAACTTCCTGGACACTACACTTGGGAATCAATCATCTCATCCTGCCAAGACAGGTAAACTAAACCCTAGACCCACAGGAAAATTTTCAGATTTTCTGGGCTCAGCAGCTAAAGACAAGTACTACTTCTAAGATTGGTATTTGCCAAAGACTATGGAGAGACTTGGGATTGCCTGTATAACTAAAAAAAAGCTGTCTCATTTCTACTCATTTATTTATCCATCTCAGATCTGTCTGATGACATTTGATGACTTAAGATACTGGTGGTGCATTACTTCTTTGTTAAGTTTTCTGCTAAAAATACAGACAGGTGTGGATCTTTCACAGGCTTCATAGTCTAGGATTAACTGGTTTCAGGTATATCTTTAGAGATATATTATTGAATCTACTTTTTAAAAGCAACTATTAGTTTTAAATGTTTTACATTGGTTTTATTTTTGTATCAATATACAAAATTTGTATGCAATATACAAAATATCTTAAGCAGAGGTAGAATTATACATGTATACAATATGACAAAATAACTTTGCATAGGTATACAAATATTGTAAACAGAGCATATTCAATATAACAAGTATAACTTGAATTTGTATCAATATATAAGAACCTATACCAATGTAAGTTATCTATTGATGTGGGACTCTCCTCTGTATGTTATGAATACCATTGGTTAATAAAGGACTGTCTTGGGCCTGTGTAGGGCAGAATACAAGTAGGCAGAGAAAACTAAACTGAATGCTGGGAGAATGAAAGCAGAGTCAGTGAGAAGCCATGTAGCCCTGCCAGAGATAAACACTGGAACTTTACTTAGTAAGCCATAAACTCATGGTGATACACAGATTAATGGAGATGTCTTAATTTAAGATATGAGTTAGCCCAAAATACACTTAAGCTATTGGCCAAAGAGCATCACAAATAATATGGTTTCTGTGTGATTATTTTGGGGCTGAGCAGCTGGGAACAAACAAGCAGCCTCCTACAACAAATGGCACCCACGTGGACAAATAAATCTACTTAAAACCTGAGAGAGTTTGGGAAAGAATTCTAGGAAATAAAAAACAGAGTTAAGCACAGCTTAACATTATGGCAAGTGTAACACCATGGCTCCTTTAAGAGAGGTTTTCCTGATTCAACAGTAGCAGAAAAAATGTCATGCCATTTCAAAATGATGGCTTCCTGGTTTGTTCTGCCAGCACAAACTCTGGTTCTTGTCTATTAGGCACTCATGCCAACATTCCTACTTACATCTTAATCTCTGACATTCCAGTCATGACATGCCATGGTGGGAACTTTGAGCATTCAGTACTGTAAAAAAGTACCTATGTCAAGATTATATACTTACGACTTGTGATATATTATGTTCTTGATACTTCACAGGCACTTTATTCAATACTCAAACATGGCTTGCAGAATTGCATTTGTATATTAGCTTTACAATACCAGAAACTGACATTATAAAACTTTCTCTTGCATGCTCCCGATACATATTGTAAGGATTTTGATGTAAGTAGAAGGGTTGATCTCTATCATTCTGAAACCATTCCTGGTTCCATGCTCTGCATCTTTCAGTTCTCCAAAACATGAAATGATTTGGTATTTGAATAGTACTAACAAAATGCCAGGGAAACAGACAGTGGTGAAAGAATTTGAACGAAAATTTTAAAAGCAATTATGGGATGAATGAAGAGGTAGTAATGTCCATATTCTAAATAGGGTGGAAAACTTGAGAAAGTTGAAACTGGAGACATGAAGAATAGATTTATACTAAGGAACTGCATGGATGTTAGTTCAGAAAGGTGAGTTGATACAAGCTATAGAGTCAATGAGAAAAAATGCTAAGAAACTGTGGTGGTTTGAATAAGAATAGCCTCCATAGATTCATAGATTTGAATGCTTGGGTACCAGTGATTGGTACTATTAGAAGGTGTGGTTTTGTTGAAGTAAGTGTGACTTTGTTGGAAAAAGTGTGTGACTGAGGGTGTCCTTTAAGGTTTCAAAAGCTGAAGTCAAGCCCACTGTCTCTCACTGTTAACTGCTGATGCAGATGTAGAACTCTTTGCTCCTTCCCCAGCACTGTGTCTGTCTGATTTCCATACAATGCTTCTTGCCATGATGATAATGGACAAAACCTCTGAAACTGTAAGCTAGTGCTAATTAAATGTTTTTCCACTATAAGAGTTGCTGTGGTCCTGGTATCTCTTCACATCAATAGGACACTGACTAAGACAGAAATGGGCTGGGAATAACCCTTCTACTCACTTACATGAAATAGGGACTACATGTGATCTCGAAAGGAAGAAAAGGAAAATAAAGAGCACTAGGAAAATTGAGGCACTAGGGATTCATAAACTTTCATAGAAACTGCTAAGAATTTGGTACCACACTTAGCCTGATTTAGGAAGCAGAGGATATGCCTAGACAAAATTACCACTCTGATCTTTATCCTAGATATGCTGTTGTAGAATGAAAGAGAAGTAAAATGGTTTTGAGATCAAGGAAAGAACAATGTAATTCAGAGGTTGTGGAAAGCAGAGGAAGAAAAAGAGTTCAGAACAATTTGGTCAGTCTTGATGAATAGAACTTTGCAGCCATTCTGAGAGAGAGGAATGTGAGAAGGAGCTGGTAGCTCTGAGGGAAGAATCATCTGTATGGCATCACACCCAGTTCTCAGGGTTTGATGCTAGCTGTGGTGTTTAGTGCTGAGACCATTATAACCCATTGATACATCATGGGAGAGAATTCACCTGGGCTAAGAGGAAATAAGCAAAGCCATTTCAAGAAGTTATGGAAACAGGGATAAGACATAGGGATAGGAAAAATGACCAAAGGAAAAGGAAATGCTTTTGGCATAAAGAAAATAGTCTAGAAGAAAATTGGTTCTTAAAATGAGTGTTTAAGTCTCTTCAAAGGATGAATGACTGTGAACATAATCAATATTGTTGCTTGAGAGAAACGATCAATTTGTTGATTTTCCATCTTCCTGGACACTATTCATTATTCACATTACTCCTATAAGCTTTAACTTTCACTCCATTATCCATTACTTAATGAAGCTTATCGGTGTGGTTTCTTGGCTCCAGCCCAATGTTTTCTTCTAATAAAGTGTAGTCATGAGAATTTTATTTCCTTGTCAATATTGACTTTTCACAGAGTCTAGACTTTCTTAGCACAGGCAAGAGTAACATTTAAGAGCAATCAGAGTAAAGGGGTGATAAGGCCCAAGGAAATAATTAGAATGCTTAAATGCAGACTGGGAGGGAAGCTCCTTCTGAGATATGTAGACACAATTTCTCTCTTTATTAGCATCAACAATGTGTTTTATGTACCTTTAGCTTATCTTCTCCTCTTGGCTTTTTTGTTCCTTAATTTTTTTTAAATGCAAAACCAATGCCTCTGAAGTTACTGCTTTTGAACAGAGTCCCAACATAAAAATTCTTTTTCTGTTGATCTTCTTACACTGTCTTGAAGCCTACCTCTCTTCCACAAGATTCAGTGATCATATAAATAAGAGTAAATGGAAATGCATTTCCAAAATGGACCTGGGAAGTTTTCAACTTCTATGCATTTGGAGTTTGTTGAAGGTCTTTTAAAGAAGGAAATATAAAACAATTACTAAAATATGGTCTCTGATTAACAAACTGTGCTGTGTAGATGCCTCCCTCCAGATCTAGATCCACAGCTGCCCTGTAGTCAGCTGTTTGAATTTAATGCTGTTGACAGTAGAGTGAGTGTGGCTATGTTTTCTAATGACATGTTAGGATATTGTTGCTGGTTTACTTTACTGTGACACTGTGCCTTTCCATTTCAAAGCAATTATATTAGTCATTCTTTTTATTGTTAGAAATACCAAGTGTAAACAATTGGGTTCATAAACTAAAGAGTTCAATGTTGAAAACAACCATGTAGTGGTCTAAGAATATAAGTTCCCCAGGCATGGGGACATGTGCTGAAATGTTAGCATTTGGAAGGTGGAGGCAGGAAGTCATGAGTTCCCAGTAATATCAGGCTCCATGTTGTGTTTTATGGTTACCTGACCTTTAGGGGCCCTTTCTCAAAATATCAACACATGCCTGCTGAAGCATCACTGAGGGTTTTTCATCTCTAAGGAAACAGGATCAAGCTCAAGGCTAGCTTGGCATGGAGAACAAGTTCCATGACAACCAAGTTTAGGCAGTAAATGAAACTATTGAAAACAGAAATCTAATTAGAACATAACTGAATAATGGGGCCATGTTCCAGGCTCAGCAAGCAGACAAACTTCACAGAGTAGACTCCATGCTTCTGGATTTAAAGTCAAGGATAGAAAGGGGGTTATGTAATGTCCCTTCATGACTAAGGAAAGCCATTGAGACTAGGCATGTGTCAGTGGTGTCCCTGAAAGGAGACCCAGAGAGGCCACTGTGTGAACATGAGAGGGTGAAACTTGGATTTTCTGGAGATTCCAAGATGTTATAGATGCCAGAGTCATGGGATCTCTACCAAGGAAAGCTGCTAGCAGAAGATGGAAACAGCTCAGAAGAGAGGCATGTGTTGCAATGCAATAATGCTGAAAGGAATTGGATACCTGAAGAACATTTTGAAATTAATATAGAGATGAAGAGTTTTGAGTATGTCAAGCTGGTTTCTACATCTTGTTTTGGTCCAGTATTTCCTCACTAGGCTCCCTTCCCTATGCTTTCGAATGGTAGTATATGTTCTGTCTATTATATGTTTGAAGTATGTTATCTTTTTTATTTTTTATTTATAGGGGATTGCAGTTAAGAAATTACATGGATCTCAGAAAGAGACTTTGAACTTTGGACATTTAAACATTGTTGAGACTGTGATAGACTATGGAAACTTTTGAAGTAGGATTAAATGCATTTTGCATTATGTTACATCTACCAATCAATGGGGGTCAGAGAGTGAAATGTGGTAACTTGAGTAGGTAGGGCCCCCATAGCATTATGTATTTGAGTGCTTGGCCCATAGGGAGTGACACTATTAAGAAGTATGACCTTGTTAGAGTATAGTCTTGTAGTAGGAAGTATATCACTGTGGGGGTAGGCTTAGAAGTCTTATTTGCCAAAACTAAACCTAGTGTGGTACAGTCTCTTGCTGCCTACAGATCAAGATGTAAAACTTTTAGCTCCTTCTCCAGCACCATGTCTTCATGAAAGCTGCTATGTCTCACCATGATGATACCGGATCAAACCTTTAAAACTATAAGCCAGACTCAGTTAATTGTTTTCCTTTATAAGAGTTGCCATGGTAATGGTATTTCATCACAACAATAAAAACTCTAACTAAGATGTAGATGGAAGTTTCTGTCCCTCCTGGTCCTGCAGCTATTCAGACTCAAAGAAACACACCAAGGCTTATATTACTTATAAACTTCTGGGCCTATTAGATCAGGCTTATTATTACCTAGCTTTTAAAACTTAAATTAACCTGTAATTCTTATCTATGCTTAGTCATGTGTCTTGGTACTTTCTCTCAGGAAGGCATCTTCATCTTGCTTCCTCTGCATCTGGCTTATGAATACATCTCTGTCTTTCCTCTTCTGAGAATTCTCCTAGTCTGATCGCCCTACATATAATTTCTATCTGGCTACTGGCCAGTCAGTGTTTCATTAAGCTAATAATAATGACAAATTTTTACTGTTGTTATTTATTGTTGTTTTTTTTCCAGACAGGGTTTCACTCTCTAGCACTGGTTATCCTTAAACTCACTCTGTAGACCAGGCTAGTCTTGAATGCACAGAGATTCACCTGCTTCTTCCTCTAAAATGCAGGGAGTAAAGCCATACACCACCAACACTGGTCTACATATTGTTTTAAAGAATAGGAATACTTTTTATGTAGCAGAATTTTCATCTTACATTCTGTACAGGATTACAATTTGCCCCCTTCCTATCTACTGGAGACCCAGGAGAGTATCCCATTAAAAGGTCAGTGTCAAAAATGAACTCATTCTCTTTTAATTGTTGGTCAGTGAGCAGCATAGCCACCTCCACCATCCCATCCTATTGGCACTTTTCCTAGTTACTCTCCAGATTATAGTAACCATAACAGATCTTGCATAAAATTATTTTGTTTTCTTTTAATTTTTTGACTGTGAATGAGCTAAGTACAGGAAGACATTTCATTGTACAGGATACACACACACACACACACACACACACACACACACACACACACACACATATATATATATATATATATATATATATATATATATATATATATATATATTGACTTCAAAATTTGGGTCTAAGGATATGATGCTTTGGAAAAGAGGCTCTGCTCTCATTTCCACAGAGAATGAGAACCTGTGGATTCCTTCAAGACTAATGTGGCTTGATGAACCAAGACCCCCTGAAAGGTCACCTTGAACACCCAACAATACTTTACCCAACAATAGCAGGATGGAGTTTAGAGAGAACTGTGCCCAAATTCTAAAATACTCTTTATAAATGTTTATTTCCTTTTAAAGGGGGAAATGTTATAGAGATTACTCCTTTGCATTGGTATGGATCTTGATTTATTGATACAAATTTAAGGTCAATTTCTCTCTCTCTCTCCATATATATATATATTTCTGCTCTTGATTAAGGTATTGTGTTTGTGCAGCTCATTAAAAAATTCAGGGTAGCCAAAACAACCCTATACAATAAAGGAACTTCCAGAGTCATTGCCATCCCTGACATCAAACTCTATTACAGAGCCACAGTCATGAAAACAGTTTTGTATTGGCATAAAAACAGAGATGTTGAACAATGGAATCAAATTGAGGACCCGGATATTAATCCACAAACCTATGAACACCTAATTTTTGACAAAGAAGCTAAAATTATACAATGGAAAAAAAGCATCTTTAACAAATGGTGATGGTATAATTGGATGTCAACCTGTAGAAGAATGAAAATAGATCCATATCTATCTCCATGCACAAAACTCAGGTCCAAATGGATTAAAGACCTAAATATAAATCCGACCACATGGAACCTGATAGAAGAGAAAGTGGGAAGTAGCCTGCAATACATGAGCACAGGAGACTACTTCCTAAGTATAACCCCAGTAGCACAGACAATAAGAGCAACAATGAATAAATGGGACTTCCTGAAACTGAGAAGCTTCTGTAAAGCAAAGAGCACAGTCATTAAGACAAAACAGCAATACTGAATAGGAGAAGATATTTACCAACCCCACATCAGACAAAGGTCTGATATCCAAAATATATAAAGAACTCAAGAAACTAAACATTAAAATTCTAAATAACCCAATTAAAAATTGGGTACTGAACTGAACAGAGAATTCTCAACAGAAGTTCAAATGGCCAAAGGACACTTAAGGTCATGCTCAACCTCCTTAGCGACCAGGGAAATGCAAATCAAAACAACTTTGATATACCATCTTACACCTGTTAGAATGGCTAAAATCAAAAACACCAATGATA
Organism: Neodon shergylaensis; assembly: GCA_025134845.1. Classification (NCBI taxonomy): domain Eukaryota; kingdom Metazoa; phylum Chordata; class Mammalia; order Rodentia; family Cricetidae; genus Neodon; species Neodon shergylaensis. The sequence goes on from JABTXL010002138.1 coordinate 12,662, forward strand.
ACCTATGTTGGAGAGGATTTGGAGTAGGGGGAACACTCATCCATTGTTGGTGGGAATGCAAACTTGTGCAACCACTTTGGAAATCAGTCTGGTGGTTTCTCAGAAAACTGGGAATCAGCCTTCCTCAGGACCCAGAAATACCACTCTTGGGAATATACCCAAGAGATGCCCAATCATACTACAAAAGCATTTGTTCAACTATGTTGATAGCAGCACTATTTGTAATAGTCAGAACCTGGAAACAACCTAGGTTCCCCTCAATAGAAGAATGGATAAAGAAGGTGTGGCATATCTACACATTAGAGTACTACTCAGTGGTAAAAAACAATGACATCTTGAATTTTACATGCAAATGGATGGAAATAGAAAACACTATCCTGAGTGAGGTAGCCCAGACCCAAAAAGATGAATATGGTATATACTTACTCATTAGTGGATTCTAGCCATAAACAAAGAACATTGAGCCTATAGTTAGCGATCCTAGAAAAGCTAAGTAATAAGGAGAACCCAAAGAAAGCATATATAGATCCACCTGGAAATTGGAAACAGACCAGATCGCCTGGCAAAAGTTGGGAGCATGGAAGTGAAGGTGGAGTGGGGGGAAGGGGAGAAGGGGAGAGAGAAGGGAGAAGGGGAGGGTTGGGGAGAGCTTGGGGGAGTGGGATGTTTGAGATGAAGGAAGGACGGATATGGGAGCAGGGAAGAAGATATCTTAATTAAGGGAGTCATTTTAGGGATGACAAGAGGCTTAACTTTAGAGGTGTTCCCAGTTGTCCATGGGGATGTTTCCAGCTAGGACCCTGGGCAGTGGAGGAGAGGGTTCCTGAACTAGCCTGGTCCCATAGTCAGACTGATGACTATCTTGAATATCACTATAGAACCTTCGTCCGGTACAGATGGAGATAGAGACAGAGACCCACATCAGAGCACTAGATTGAGTTCCCAAGGTCCAGTTGAAGAACAGAAGGAAGGAAAATATGAGCAAGGAAGTCAGGACCATGAGGGGTTGGTCCACTCACTGAGACAGTGTGCCTGATCTAATGGGAGCTCACCAAGGCCAGCTGGACTGGGGATCAAAATGGACCCTCTGAATGTGGCTGACAATTGGGGCAGACTGAGAAGCCAATGATAATGGCACTGGGATTTGTCTCTACTGCATGTACTGGCTTTTTGGGATCCCAGACTATTTGAATCCACACCTTCCTATGCCTGGATGGAGGGGGGAGGGCCTTGGATATACAACAGAGCAGGGTACCCTGTCCTCTCTTAGGACTGGAGGGGAGGGGAGACGGGGAGGGGGAATGTGTAAGGGAAGTGGGAGGAGGGGAGGAAGTGGAAATTTTGAATGGTATTATTATAAAGTGGGAAAAAAAGGACCAGGATAGACATAAATTTCTCAGGGATTGACTTTTTTCATGTAGTCCCTGTAATGATCCGTCCTATCCTTTTAAGAGACAAGCCATGCCAATTCCCTCCCTCATCTGCAGAGGCAAGATAATCTTCAGTTTCCAGCCTATGTACTTTTCGTCTCTCTTGCAAAGAGGCAGCTTCTGCCTTGCTCCGTTCTCCCCACTTCTCTCCTTTCCTCTTCTCTCTCTCTCTCTCTCTCTCTCTCTCTCTCTCCCCCCGTCTCCCTCTCCCTCTCCCTCTCTCTTTCTCTCCCTGTTTCCCACCCCCTCTCTCTCCCTCTCTTGCTGCATGATCTCAGTCTTGAGATGAACCCTGGCATCATCCAAGGATGTGAGGATTGGCAGATCAAAGATTTTCACTGAACTCCTTCTACACAAACACATGTCCTAATAGGTGCTCACTTCAGTCCCCTAAATTAAATTCATGACAAACAATTTATAAATACACTAAAAGCTACTAAGCCATAATGGGACCTGTCACCTTTAGTCAGTTTGGTTTTCACTGGATAGAATGTCAGTCTTATGTTATAATCCATGTAGTGTTTCAGTGGAATGAACTTTCCCCACTGCTGAGGGCTGAATGCAGGCTGCTGTTAGAATTATTGATTCAGAATGGAAGAAAAAAATCTCTTATCACTGATTCACAACCTTTGTTCAAATGACCTACTTCTGAGGGAAAACACTCCAAGAGAGGAGGTAAAGAATTGGTAAGGGGAGAAGTAACTCAGGCATCTGTGGTGGAATTATCTTCCAGCCTGACTAACTAGTAGTCAGAATGCTTATGTATACAGAATTCTGTACGCACGATAGATTTTTATTGTTCCAAAACGTAGATCATATCATTTTTGTTTCCAGACATGTGTTTGACTTTTTCTCTTGAATATCTGTGGTTATACTTTTAGTCATCATTGACACACCATGACAGAATAGAGTTACCTTTATAATATTTTCCCCTCAAGTTTAGTCATCATTGATAAGCGGTTACCTTTTATAATCATTTTTACTCATTAATCTCATAACCCATTTTTTTAAAAAAAATCTAGAGACATATGATAGCCTGTTCTCTGGTTGGCAGCTTTTGTGACTCCAAGGATGCTAGACAGAAAGAAAATCCTAAATCCAACCTGGGAGGATTGCCATACACAGAGCAATGCATTATTAACTCTTAATGGTCATAGTACCCAGTAAAAACTTTAGGCCAAACCAGCTGCAGTTATTATTCAATTTATGGCATAACACAATGTTTTCATTTTATATCTTTATAGAACTTATTTATGTATCTACTCCTGTCATTCTTTTGTTTCTTGGTCAAGGAACAGCGCAGTGGCTCTGTATGTGCTAATTTTTCTAATAAAGCAAGGTCCTGATACCTCATAGTCTATCATCTTTCCATGACATTCTTTGGCCATCAACAAGGCAGAGGTAACTGCAGCTAATCTAACTTTGTCACTGTATATACCTCATAATCATTATAAGTGTATGGTAGGAAGAGACTTCTAATCTGATCTGTGGCCAACACCTTTATTCCACCAAATCTTGCTGGCCTTTTACCTTTACTTTGTTCTGATTATCTTGTTCTTGAGTAAGTTCAGGAACAGATGTTTCAAGAACATCTCAGAGTTTCATGAATAGATCTCTGGTATCTTTATGTATGTCATTATCTTCAAGGCATAAAGAAGACCTTCAAGTCAATAAGGATATCCCCCTAAAAGCAGGAGGGGTAGTATGCTGAGAATATTCCTGAGGAAGCTTAGAGGCACTACTTCTGGGAGAATTCATAAACAATTCAATTCATAAGACATTTTCTATCATTCCAATAACCCTAAGTTGTACAAATATCAACTGCTTCCCAAATATGCAAAATGTGAAAATCAAAATCAAAATTGTCACTGAGGCAATATGACTCAGATATTTTGAATTTTTGTCAAGCAACTATACTGGCTTTATGATTTTTACCATTCCCATCAGATACACCAACCAGCTACTGCTTTCCTGTGGGTTTTCTGAATGTTTATAATCGCATGCATACCAGACTGCAGTCAAGTTTATTGATATCTAACACACTGATTTACCAAGATGCTGACAAAGTAAGGTAAAGCAAAATATGTTAAAGCTCTTGGAAAAAGTTGAATAGTCTGAAAATGTTTAAGACTAAATGATTAGAAATGGACTTTCTATGTGGCCATGTCTAACTTATTCTATAGGAAAAGCTTTAGGGCAGGAGGAAAGTGAGAACAACAAATGTAGGCTGCTGGTAACAATCTCAGGGTCTGCTCCAATCTTCAACATCCTGATTGACAATGAGATCCCAGTCACCCCCGTGGGAGATTTACTGCAGTCTTGAAAACCTGCAGATGTGCAAGCAGAGGGCATTTTATTCCCGGAATAACTCCCTGCTCTGGACCTTTGTTAGAGGCTCTGGAAGAGTTTCTTCTGTTTGCTCTGAAATGGTAAATTGCCATCATGAATGATATTAAAAGGAGATGGATCAGCAATTAAGAATACTGGTAGTTATTCTCTTAGAACCCTGCTCTGATTCCCAGCACGGACATGGCACCTAATAAATGTCTGTAACTACAGTTACCGAGGATCCTACAATGTCTTCTGGTTTCCTTGAGACAAGCTGTACAGCTGTACAGGCAGAAAAGCAAACACACACATATTAAATAAGTAATACTTTTTAAAAATTAAAAATGATTTGAATTTATTCTCCTGTATCAAAGTCCTTGGGCCTCATCCTAAACATCATCTATGATCTGTGTGTCTATGGGTGTGTCTGCTCTGAAGAAAATAACAATCTTCAAGGGCTTCAATGTCTACCTTAACTTGAGCAGAGTAAAAACAGATAAAAATGCAAAATAAGGATTATGTAACTCATATGAATTTCAGACACTAAATATATGTTGTTTACATATTGTCCTCTTTGGTCACTTGTCATAACCTATTACCTATGACATCATTCAAAATGTGGTGGGGGGGGACATACAGTATAACCCCCTTTTCACTAGCAGCATGCCATTTGACTCCTCAGAAAAGGGAGTCATCATAGTACAGATCAGCTACTTAGTATAATCTATAGCTAAACTAAAAAATATAGCATTACATCAGCAAAGACTGAGAACACATGGGGCTATGGCTGAGAAGTACATAGGGATAGATTTTCAGGTTGAATGACCCCCCCCACACACACCAAAGGGAATTACCATCCCTATGATCAGTGCTATCCTTCCAAGACCCTACACAAAACAGTTTGGGCTCTTAATGTGTTGCATATTATTAGATTCTCTATATAGTACACTTAAAATTTTATGCACAGAGGTGAACAATAGTCATTTGCAGAGAATCTGCTGTATTTGATATTCCTTGTCTTGTACCTACCTATTCTAAACAGCGTTACTCTGAAGGCTAAAATGTTTCATTGTGCACATCTGTTCTTAATAAAAATATAAAAAAATAGTAGTACACAATATCCCCTAAAGTAACATATATAATTTTATCATCATGATTATTATTAAAAACTTATTAAAAATAAGTTCAAGCCATACAATAATGGTGCATTTAATTCCAGCACTTGGGATGAAGAGGTAGGTGGATCTCTATGAGTTTGAGGACAGTCTTGCCTATAAAGTGAGTTCCAGGATAGCCAGGACTGTTACACAGAGAAAACATGTCTTGAAAAACAAACAAACAAAAATGTTCATCTCTACATATCACTTTTGAAAATTCCAGCAATGAAAATATGGGTAAGATATGAAAATAGAAAATAGCAACAGTTAGGTTCATGTCTTAGTGCTCATTTGACCTTGGGCATGTCTCTGAATTCAGTCTGCATCATGACAGGGATTGATAAGAGATTATATTGCCCAATGTTATGAATATTTTTACAGATGTTATTCTTATTTACAAATACAACATTCAGGATGCAAAAGCAGGTATACAATTGTTTTGAATTCAATGTACTATTCATTGTAACACTCTCTAAAATACTAATGTTTGACTAATTTTATGTCTATTATTGTTTAATGAATATTAATGTATTCACCTTTAGATATATACAACTTTATGAATCTTTGAGGCATTCAGGAAATATCCAAAGAATATCAAGGCAAGTATGTGTTGGCTAATACAATATCAGTTGGTCAATTCCTGTGAGGTCATTACTTGAGCCCTGTGTTCCAGAAAATGATTCTGAGTTTCCCTCTGTTCTTAAACCAGTTAATGGCTTAAGCAAAACGTCTTTTGGGCTCCCATTATCTGGATCATTAATGTGGATTATTTCTCCAGATCCTTCTATTGGCAGAGGATTTCCCCCATTCTTTCCCTCTGAAGAAGGCTTCAGCTTGTATAAACTAAAGTGCTTACTAGAAAACCCCAAGGGATGTGATATTACTTTATAGACACAAATAAAGTCAAAATTCTTGTACACATTCTTTTCTAGTTTTTTTTCCTCAGCATCCTATAAGTAATAGGAACTCTTCCCATTTCATCCCATTGCCCTTGGCTGTGAAAGAAAGCAAGCCTTCCCTTATCCAGCAATTCCATGCCAGGAGTTTTACCTACAATGGTAAGCCAGGTCACTCTGGGATATTTTGCAGATTGAATAAGACTTAATTTGATGGAAGTACCATGCTTAGTTTCCATGTAGAAACCTACTTTTCCCTGATGCTTTTCTTCATAATATGCTTCAGTTTGACCACACAGTGACAGTTGTATGGCTGGGGAAGACTGGGGCCCCTGGCAGTGAGACCAAAATTTATCCCTACTGAAAGCACTGGCTTTCTGGATCCCATTTTCTATGGAGAGATACCTTGTTCAACCAAGATATAGTGGGGGAGGGCCTTGGTCCTGCCTCAGAGCAATGTGCTAGACTTTGGTGACTTCCCATAGGTAGCTTTACCCTCTCTGAGGAGTGGATTGGGGTGAGGTTGGTGAGATTGAGAGAAGGTGGGAGAAGCTGGAGGAGGGGAGGGAGTAGGATCTGGAATTGGTATGTGAAATGAGAAAAGATATTTAAAAAGAATAATTAATTAATTAAAAAAGAAGAAACATAAACTCCTTCTACTAACTCAGTACTTAATAGGTACTGTTACAAGTAAATCTTCCTTGATGGGATTTCTGCTAGACATTGTGTAATCTTGTAAATGAGAATCAACCATCAAGTACTACTTATTCTTGAGTGATTACATACATTGAACTTGCAAACTTATTAAACAAATGAAACTCTCTGGACTCATCAGAACTTTGCTAAGGTGTCTATGTACCCTGAAAAACACAGATGCGTTTTCATTAGCTGAGTATAGTGTACATTATCAAGTTAACACCATACACAAAATATAGACAATATTACCTAGAAACATTACAGAAATTAAGAGGAAAATGATATCAATGGGTGATAAAGAGAGAATCTGAACTAGAGTATGAAGAATTAGTATGATTGGAATTAAGATAAAAATTTGCAATGGGTCAAGTGTGCCATCTAGAGGAATGACATGCAAAGGACATTTAGCTGTAGTAAGAATACCATTTTATGGATTTTAAAATTTAATATGATATTCTAGTAGCATAAAGGGTTTGGAGAGCTAAATTGGAATGACTTTAAGGTACAGAAGTCTAAAAATGAGTGGCCAATATTCTACAGAAGGAGAAATTTGAAGATTCTCATCTCTCAGTATTAGTGACTAGGAATAGTTTCTATTACTTTGTTAATGTCAGCACACATACAGAAAACTAGAGGGTTACTTGGGAGCTGAAGACGGAACATACCTGGTCTTATATATCCTTAGGAGAAATTGTCTTCTACCCTTACCTTGAAAACTTTCTCTTTTTTTTTGATTTTTAATGAACTCGATGTTTTTCTCTGCCCTCCCCCTCCACCTATCACCTCCCCTTCAACCCTCTCCCAAGGTTGCCATGCTTCCAATTTACTTAGGAGATCTTGTCTTTTTCTACTTCCCATGTAGATTAGATCTATGTAAGTCTCTCTTAGTGTCCTCATTGTTGTCTAAATTCTCTGGGATTGTGATTTGTAGGTTGGTTTTCTTTGCTGTATGTTTAAAAACCACTTATGAGTGAGTACATGTGATAATTGTCTTTCTGTGTCTGGGTTACCTCACTCAATATGATATTTTCTAGCTCCATCCATTTTCCTGCAAAATTCAAGATGTCATTAATATTTTTCTGCTGTGTAGTACTCCATTGTATAAATTTACCACATTTTCTTTATTCATTCTTAGGTCGAGGGGCATTCAGGTTATTTCCAGGTTCTGGCTATGACAAACAATGCTGCTATTAACATAGTTGAACACATATAGGACCAGAGTTGACAGGATATTTAGAAAGTGACCCATAAAGGGAGAAATTCGCTCAGTAACCAACCTTAAGACTTTCATGGGAATGACTGAAGGAAGTAAGATGTTTGTAACTGATTAACAACTTACATGGAATCATATTATTTCTTTAGAATAAGAATTTCTGCTTGATTAAGTAGGAAGTATACACAGTCAAAATGAGTTTCTGTACCTAAAGAAGTGATTCATGTCTGGGAATTGCCAAAATTATCTAAGCTAAAAGGTTGTTCACTGAGGTTATGGTCTCCTCCCACTTCTAGAAGACATGACAAGTTTATCCATACAGGTCAATAAATGTATTGGAAAAACACTAAGAGTGAAGTCAGTTGTGTGGATCTATTGAGTTAATAATTAGCCAGCTGCACACATCCTGGTGAAAACTTTCCAAGGTTTCAAATGATATAAAAAGGCAACTGAATGGAACACTTCTGTATCAGTCCTGAAGACACCATGGCCAAGCTCATTCTTGCTGCAGGTGAGTTGATAATCAGACATAGAGCCTCAGTCTTTCCTGATGCTTTCCTCACAGGATCTGACAAGAAGCAGTATTGACATTATAACTCGATGCTTTGCCATTCTTCATTTTGTCACTGAAAATTTCCTTTCTTTATTCAGTCTTTCCCTTGCTCTCATAAGTTCATAGTTGAGAGGATACTTTTTCCTCACTAATACCACAGACATGACACTAATATCTCACTTTGTTTGATGCTTCTTTTGCTTCTATTTTTTCCCAAGACATTTATTGCCCTGGTCCTCTCACTGCCTAAAATTCACAATCTATTTAGTTTCATGTGGTCATTCTGGAACGTTTTTTTTGACAGATATCACTAAAATCTGAGATAGAGCTATCCAAGTTTCTCTGCTCTTCTTTTTTCAGAATTATTTCATATCTCTCCTCTCTTGTACCATTTTATTGATGACTTAAGTAGTCACATTTAGTCATTTGAGAATTAGATTTAGGCGTTTTAACCCAAATTGTTCACAATTTATCAGTTTTTGCTTTAAATATGTGACCTACATACTTTTAAAGAGTCATAACCTTAGTCAAGTGAAGACTAAAGCTCAATGTGTAATAGGTTCACAGCAGAGATGCTCTAATTATATGATAATGCTCAAATCCAAAATCTCAGTACTCAAGAGACTCAGTCAGAACATTCTTCTGTAGAAGGCCAGCCAAAACTATCTAGTGAGAGACCCTCACAAACAAAAAGGAAACATCATCAAACCTAAAATGTTCCTTAGTAGTTAGAAATGGCATATGACGCAAAATGTCTTATGTCCTCCATCAAGGGCTCTTAGTAGATGCTTCCCAATAATGGCCAAGACTCCAGAAGATACTAAATGATGTCCTTTAGATGTTGTATTGGTCGGGGGAAGGTTCTTCTCATTGCAGCCCTGGGAACTGAGGCTCCTGAATGTATATGCTCACTAAGCAGAAAATATTTTGAGAAATTTCATTCACTATCACTGGCAGAGGTAGTAGATTTCAAATTTAATAACAATTAGGACACATAAGATTGAACAGAAAGACATTACCAGGTTTTGCCAATCGGTGTAGAGGATTTTGAAAGGCATGACAACTCCAAGGTCCACACCTTGTAAAGCTTCAAAATTTGTTTGGGGTAGTAGGATGGGCCAGAGGAACTGAGAGGATTTGATCCTTATGGTTCTAGCAACTGATCCAGACTAAATGTGTCTTCTGTCTCTCTAGGTTTAGCCATTCTGCTGAATATTCAGTTGGGTAAGTTATTGGCAAAAACATTAACATAAGTTTCTAGTCCTGATTAATTTTTCCTAATGCAATCATTTGTCTATCATGATTCATTTTAGTATTCCTTTTTCATATTTGTTTATTGGCAAAAGATGTTATGAGGTAATCTACTTGGGGGAAATGTAGGAGTTGACTTTGTGAGTAATAGACTCATATTAATTTTCACTGTTTCCCTCTCTTGTGAGATGAGTTAAAAGTTTTGAAACTAGTAAATTCTGGGTTTCAAAGAAAAGGTATGTTTGTTTTCTCAAGAGACTCCAATGGTTATCTATTATTTAACCATGAATCTATATACTTTATGGATCAATGCATAATTATTAATTTGAATAATTCTTTATAGCTGTTGTATGAATAACAGCAAGGGAAATAGAAAAGGCAAAATTGTTAACATGTTCACTAGAATCTACATGAGGGCATTGTTCTTCTGATAACTTTCCACAGGTTCTGCCTATCAGTTGATGTGCTATTATACCAGGTGGGCCAAGGACAGGCCAGACTTGGGGAGTTTCAAACCTAATAACATTGACCCCTGTCTGTGTACTCATATCATCTATGCCTATGCTTCAATGCGGTATAATGAGATCACTCCAGTAAACCCGGAGGACTTGAAGGAGTATGAAGCCATAAATAATCTGAAAAACAGGTAAGAGAAAAACCAGGTAAGAGATTCCTGGTTTGGTACATGTGTGTAAATAGTTGCTGCCTCTCAATCTTTCTTTAAATGCAGCTCAGAATTAAAGAAATTAAGCTGACAACCTGATGATATATTTTCCTTGAATTGTAAATTAGACAGACTGCATTTATTGTTTATAGCCTTTGATTACTGCCTATAGTACAGAATGACTCACAACCCCATTAGTGTGCGGGTTAGCTCACCTACTTATATTGAACATGGTAAGAGTTCTTCTTATCCAATATTCTGTCATATATTCTTCATATCTCATTAATTTTTAATGATGTTTGTCCCATTCTTTCTTTTCCTAACATTTTCTAAGTTTTAACATTCTACTTTTACATTCTGAGTCTGAACATTTTAGTTTCCACTGGTAAGTCAGACCATATTCAATTTGCACTTCATTTAATGTCCACCTGATTCACGGAGCTGAAAAAGCCGTCTTCATTCTTTTTATGGTGAAATAGTATAGCAGGGTTTATGTACATACAGCACACCATTTGTCCATTCATTCAGAGTCAGTTACGTTCTGTGATAACATATATTATGTTTTGTAAATAATGCTACAGTTCCTGTCATGTGCTCTCATCCTTTGGGAAGAAAATGATTCCATGTAATTTAGATATAAACTCTGTGGCAGTATTTTGTCAGTGATGTAACACATAAAGCTTGCCTGAAGATCAGAGTGCAAAGCTAAGCCACTAACTAATCATAGAGGCCAGGCAGTGATGGCACATATCTTTAATCCTAGCACTTGGAAGATACAGGGAGACAAATTTCTGTGAGTTCAAAGCTACCCTGGGCTACTCAAGATTAACCCAGTTTAAAAGAGAAACAGAACCAGGTAGTGATGGCTCACACCTTTACTTCCAGTACTTGGTAGTCACATAGTTTTAAACTCAGCACTAAGTAGGTAGAGACAGGAAGGGGTGTGACTGGATAAAGAGAGGAATAAAAGGCAGGAGGAGACAGGAGCTAAAGCTATTCAGTCTGAGGATGAGTGGAGACAGGATTCTGCCCCCTTTGATCTGAAAATTCAGTAGAGGTAAAAATTCTCTCCAGTGGCTGACTTCCATACTTCTCTGTTTTTTCTGCATTTACCCCAATATCTGACTCTGGGCTTTTATTATTAAGACCAATTAGAATTTGTATAACAAAACTAAGCAGTGTGATTGCTGGGGAATATTTTATGTTTCTGAAGAATTTCCACAGTGCTTTCTCATGTGACTCTAATAACTATACTTCCACCAGTGATGTACCAAGTGTTTTCTCTATTCACATTCCTGACAAAATTGGATATTTTCATACTTATTTTACCAATTGTGATGGACATGAGATGTTATCTCAATGTGGTTGTAATTTAAATATCTATCTTAGAAATGTGTTGGATTGATTTTTATTCACTTGTTAGGTTTCATTTTTGGAGAAATGTCTACCTCAGAACTTTTCCCACTTTTTCAAGAATGATTCATATTTATATTTATTTATTTATTTATTTATTTATTTATTTATTTATTATGTATACAATATTCTGTCTGTGTATATGTCTGCAGGCCAGAAGAGGGCACCAGACCTCATTCCAGATGGTTGTGAGCCACCATGTGGTTGCCAGGAACTGAACTCAGGACCTTTGGAAGAGCAGGCAATGCTCTTAACCACTGAGCCATCTCTCCAGCCCATGATTCATATTCTTGATATGTAGTTTATTCCAATGCTGGTACATATATTCAAATTAATTCCTTAACATTGTATAATTTAAAGTATTTTCAACCAGTGTAATGTAATCTCTTTATGCAGGTGATTTTTCTTTTTCTGATTCATAGAAGAAATCTTTTTCTTTTTGATAGTAGCCTATAAATTTAGGAACATTTTCAAACAGTGCCACTTCACAGATGACTCCAATGGATACTTCATCATTTTCTAACAATAATTTGATAGATTTATACCTTATGTTCACATTCCTATTCCACTATAAGTTGACTTTTGTCTACAGTGTGAGACTGGGATACAATTTCTTTCATGACACATAGAGAAGGCTGATTTTCTAGTAACCTCTTGCTGACTGATGCTACCACTCATAGTTTAGAATCATGTCAATTGCAAGGAAGTACACAATACTTTACAAATCTTGATGTGATCACTATGGTATCATATGGGATGAGTGTCTTCCTTTCTCTCTTTGGGATTGCTTTTGCATTGGAAGGGTTAAAAAATGGAAGAAGACTTCTAAGCTTTCTGATTTAAGAAGTAGGAGCTGAAGGTTATTAGAATTTAGATAGCACTACTTCCCAGAATCAGAAAATTTGATTTATTCTGTTACAGTTTCCCTTTGTTAAATAAGGCATACTCTCATATTCCACAAACTGCACTTTTTAGCTTAACCATAATACAAGGAAAACTCAGGTGACTTTTACTTACAGTAATGACACTTTCCATAAGAATAATCTAAGGTATGATTTCTAACTGAAAATAAATTCATCTAAGGAAATTCCCTTTACTTTTGTAATTTATATTCCTTGCATCAAAACTAAACCAAACACCGAAAGCCATCCATGACCCCATGTCAGATCATGGAATCTGAATCTCTAAGGAAGGGACAAGAAGCCTCTAACTCTGTCTTCTTATAACTGCTGATCATAGTTATTTGGAAGTTAATGGCTCAAAACAACTATTCCCATGAAGATGTACACTTCTAGCAGAATTTATTTGCATTTGTTTGTGGAGGTTGAGAAATTAACAAAGCTACAATAATGCTTCGTTTTATGTGATCATGAAGACTGTGGGATAACCATGTCTAAGTTACTAGAACAGAAATGCAGTCAGTATACTACATGCAAAACTTGTGTCGAGAACATTACGTTAAGGACCTTGCACTAAAAGTATAACAACAAATTTTGGTACAAAATTTTTAGAAGTAATGGAAAATTATGCTGAGCTGTAGTCTTTTTCATGGCATGACAGCACCAAATAATACAAGGAATACCCAAATAACACTGCTATTTCATATAAAGGGAACCAAGGGATTTTATGTTTCTCTTTTACTGTTTACTTTCAGGAACACAGAGCTGAAAACTCTCCTGGCCATTGGAGGTTTGAAGTTTGGATCTATCCCGTAAGTTCTGTATATAGCCAATTACTCTTTGCTAGTGTGGCAACACAACAATCTTATTCTGTTACTTCTCATTTTTAGAAAGGTATACATGGTGGACAATGAGGGCTGATGAGAAGCCAAGGACAATGGCATGGGGTTTTGTTCCTACTTCATGTTCTGTCCTTGTGGGGGCCTAGCCAGTTTGGATGTTCACCTTCCTAGACCAGGATGGAGGGGAGAGGATTTTGGACTTTCCACAGGGCAGAGAACCCTGACTGCTCTTCAGGCTGGAGAGGGAGGGGGAGAGGAGTGGGGGGAGGGGGGAGGAGTAGGGGGAGGGGGAGGGAAATGGGAGGCTGGGAGGAGGCAAAAAAATTTTTTTTTCAATAAAAAAAAATTAAAAAGAAAAGAAAACGAAAAAAAACTAAAAAAAAAGAATATCCATTGAGTACTTATGTTAAGTCCTGATTTATTTCACTGAAAGCTAAAGTTAAATAGAATGCACTCTTTATAAGTCCACATGTGAATTTCACAAGTTCAAATTGATTTGGGTGTTCTGGGCTGGCATCCTCTGTGTGTTAGTTATCAACTACAAAGAGCCATTTCTTTAAATAAATAAAATCCCCCAGGTCAGAGGAGTGTCATGTACTTACTGCTTCTTTCTGCTATTTTAGCAACTGAATTGAGGGCTCCTCATACAGAAGAAACATGCTTTGAGTTAATATGAACTGCAGAGTATTTGAAGGCACTAGATTGTTTAGCTAGGATGGAAAGCTATTAAAATTAAAGGGCAACGTAATAGTAGTTAGGGTGAGGTTCACAAATCTGAATAGCCCAGAATCTGATATTATCTATTAATTGTCTTATTCCAATCTGGTAATTGGAAATAAAACTTCATTCATCTTTTTTTGGTCTCCCTCAGGTTCAGTGACATGGTGTCTACTGCTCAGAATCGTCAGACTTTCATTAAGTCAGTCATCAACTTCCTGCGCCATAACAAGTTTGATGGGCTGAACCTGGACTGGCAGTACCCTGGGTCAGGTGGAAGCTCATCTAAGGACAAGCATCTCTTTACTCTCCTGGTGAAGGTGGGGAGTCAGGGATAAATGCCTTTAGTTCTAGTAATGGCAATGAGAGGGGTCGATAGGGTGTGAAAGAAACTCAGATGTATGAGTAACTGACTGTGTGTGAAGGATTAGAAACAGCTTCTGAGTAAGTCATGCTTGAATTTAGTTTGGGGAAAAAAATCTGTTGTCATAAAATTAGGTAAGGATGGGTCTGTCACAATGAAGTGATAAAAATTAATAAGCAAGTTACTTTGTGAGACATGTGAGTTTACAAAGGTAATAACTTCTGATCATGTGATAGCTTTAGTCTCAGATAAAGATATACAGTTCTCCTGCAAAAACATGGGATACTTTGAGGGCTTGTAGATAGTGGGGAAATATGACAGAACTTGGACTTTTGAATAATCATTTAATAATTTAATGAAATTTAAAAAATTAGAATGAGCAGCCAAGAATTCATTGAAAGCTGTTGAAGTAAACTAGGGGAACTGTGGTAAGAAATAACCAATGATTTTAGAAAAAGCACGGAGGGCTTGTAGACAGAGAACATAAACAGGACAGGGGACCATTTTCTGTTAGATTTGACAAACCATCCCACTTTTCAGACATAAGAATAATATCAGAATTTATGTTTTGTTGAGAGTAAAATAGAATAACAGTTGATTTGTAGTGAGAACAGATTATTTTATCTTTGAATGTGAAGTATGTATATGAAAACACACACCGAAAGAAGGGTGATAACAGATTTTCATGATTTAGGATCTGGCTTGAGATATTGTTCAGAAGTTCTCAGGAAGAGTGGTAATCTTCAGGCAAAAATCAAAAGAATAATAACCAAAGATTGGAGTCCCCTCTATGATGCTTGTATGAAAAAAGAAACAACTTTTAATTTTTGATGTATTGATCTACAACTGATCTACCCAGCTATATAATCAGCAATAGATTCTTTTCAATAAGATTCCTACCCCTATATATTTGCCTAACTTCTGAAGAGTATCAATACTTTATACTTATTAAATGATAGACTGCTTCTATTGAATAGCTGTGGCATTAATAATGATATGAAATAAATTTCTAGGCAAAATTCATAACTTCCAGCATTGATTCTAGGTTATTTCTCTTTAAAAGCACATGATTAAAGCAATCATGCTGCATTTATGCATTTACTATTTGGAGACAGTTAAAACACATTTCTTCTTATGCTTCTTTCACCAATAAAGTGATCTTACTATTTGACCCACTGGCCCATGGCAAATTCGGGAAGTTTTCTTTAGAAACAGTTTCTAGAATACCAAAAAACAGTGAAAAGAGATAACCCAAGTATTGAAGACAGGAACAGAGTCACATAGAACCTAGGCAGATTCCAACAGGTACAGAATCTGACCTGTTGCACTGTTCTTGCCACCTTTCCAGTTCATCAAATCAGCATATCATTGGACAGGATGTTCAATCTGTGATCTAGCTCATCCAGTCAGCAATGGCAGCAGCTCTCCACAGGACTGCAAGAGGATGCAGGGCACCAGTGAAAGTCATTTCCAGAGAATATTTCCAGAGAACAGCTCTGGCCATATATTGGGGCCTGGATTTTGACCACTACAAATTACTAGATGTTTGGCTTGGTGATATTTTAAAATGTCTATGAATAATATTAGGGATACATATGTTTAGTAATAGCATCTAATCTCCTGAATTTATTGAGAAATAGTGCATACCAAATTAAGACAAAATAAGAGAATGTGTATTGCAATAAATTTAAGTCTGTATTTGTTTATTGTGAAAAGAACTGAAAAAAATTGAAATGAAAACATCAAACAATTTTTTTTTGTAGGAAATACGTGCAGCTTTTGAGACTGAATCCTTAGAACAACACAAGACCAGGCTGTTAATCACTTCCACAGGAGCTGGTATCATCTCCATCATTGAGGGTGGCTACAAGATCCCTGAATTGTCACAGTAAGTAGGGATCCATATTCACAACTTCTGTGGATGTTTACACTGAGTGCTTACTCCTGGTCTTTCTTGCTGTTCTAAGACTCTGATTATAAGCCTTGTAAAGGGAGTGTTGGCAAGAACAACAGCACTCATATTAACTGGATTCGAACTTTTAAATAAGGTCTTTATTCTTTCTTTCAATATTTCATACATTTCTTTAATGTGTTTTGATTAAATTTATTCACCAATGCCTCCCTCCAAATTCTCCTCATACCTTATCTTTATCCCATTGAATTCCTTATTTCTTGTTTCAAGCTGTTTATGTTCTCCTTTTTTGTGTCATTTGTTTGTTTGTTTGTTTGTCTGTTTGTTTGTTTTCTGAGGCAGGGTTTCTCTGTAGCTTTGGAGCCTGTTCTAGAACTAGCTCTTGTAGACCAGGCTGACCTTGAGCTCATAGAGATCCATTTGCCCTTGCCTCCCAAGTGCTGGGATTAAAGGTGTACATCACCACTGCCTGGCTTGTTGATGTCATTAGTAAGTACCTAATGCAATGAGTTTTGCTCATGACTTTGGGGTTATTCATAGCTTCACAAACATGCAATTGTGGCAATATTCCTAAGGGAGTTTGAATTTGTTTCCCAAAGTAGCCTTTAAGCACCAATAACATTTTCACCAAGTTTGTCACGTAGAATAGGAACTGTCTTAAGTTTTGCTGATGATATTGGTAGGTCTTGTGCGGGTAACCACAGCCATTGAAAGTTAATGTGTGCAACAATCAAATATTGTCTGACTTATGCTAGCATTTCACAGTCTTCCTCTCCAGTAACCACCAGCACATAATATCTTTGTGCTGGTTCTTCTGTGATATACATTGAACCTTCAAGTAAAGGGATTGTGATATATATATCTGTTCCACAGTTGAGGGTTCACAGTTACTTGAGTTCTGTAATTTAAATAATACTGAGTGTATACAGTAACTACTATACACTAAAGAGAGCAAATTCTCTGAGTATGATAACACTATGGATATAAGCATGAATATTTAAAAGATAGTTTGACAGCATGGCCATAAAGCAAACAATTTTGGTTCCTGCTTGTGTCTGTGAGTTCACTGGGCTTGCACTTTAGTCCAAATTTACAGTGTCAGGCATGAGATCCATCCCATTGCTAGCCATCTTATTCAATCAGTAAATAGTTATTAT
This sequence comes from Neodon shergylaensis, assembly GCA_025134845.1. Taxonomy (NCBI): domain Eukaryota; kingdom Metazoa; phylum Chordata; class Mammalia; order Rodentia; family Cricetidae; genus Neodon; species Neodon shergylaensis. The sequence continues at coordinate 30,154 of JABTXL010002138.1, forward strand.
ATCTATAACCATTATATCTTTACTGCACAACTTGCCAAGCAGAGAAATTTTGTAATGTGCAGGGTTTAGCACTCAGTAAGCCTATGGTATTTTCTTCCCTACCAGATTGCATAATACTTTTGGAAATGATGTATGCTTGCCAACAGGAAAACAGTTTGTCTTGGCATTTCCAGGTTTATTCCTATATATTTCAAGTTAATGTGTGTCCTAGTCAACAATCCGGTTGTTTAAGGTGTCTCTGTACCTACATGGCCAATAAACTCTAGGGAGTTCTCTGTTACCTGAGATGGACTTACTCATTTAATAAACTAGGGCTCATGAAGAGTAGTTTGCATCCACTGGTTCAGGAGAATTGTCTGTATTCTGTCAATCATGTTATAAATAAACGCTGATTGGCCAGGCAGGAAATATAGGCGGGAAAACCAGACATGAAGTAGAAATGATGTAATGAGAACAGGAGAATTCTGGGAAGGAGGAAGTTGATACCTCTCACTTCTGCCCAGACCACGGAAGCAGCAGGATGTGATCTGCCCCACTGAAAAACGGTACTGAGCCACATGTCTAACATAGATCAGAAAAATGGGTTAATCAAGATGTGAGAGTTAGCCAGTGAGAGGCTAGAGGTAATGGGCCAATCAGCTTATAATTTATGGAGACCTATGTGTGATTTTCTTTGGGGCTAAACAGTTGTGGGGTACCGGGTGGGACAAAAACCCCAACAACAAAGCAGGCCCCCATTCATGTTACAATCCATGCTGGGTATTTCTCCTCAAATTCATTTTTTTTGGTGTGGTTTATTTTTAGCTAAAATACTAGTTAGTTGGTTGGCACACATCTTCATTCTATAATTGTAAGCTAAGCTACTTTCCTCTCCCAAATCTTGATTTCAATTTAAAAACATTTAACATATAAACCAAAACTCTTTCAATTTCTCTGATATTTTTATACTCCTGAATTAATTTTTCATTTGAATAGAAGAAGAATGCAATTGTCAATATGGAATTTTCCAGAACCTTTCATTATAGATAAAATGAAATTAGAAAAGGAATGTAAACAAGGCATGAAATTTGAAGTCTTGATGGGGTAGGTACTGGTACAATGAAAGGCTTTCAGAAATTTAACTGCAAAAAAGAATGATTCTTAAAACTTTCCTTTTTTTCAGGTACCTTGATTACTTTCAGGTTATGACATATGATCTTCATAGCTCCAAGGATGGCTATACTGGAGTTCATAGTCCCCTCTACAAAGGTCCAACTGACTTTGGCACTAGTGCCTACCTCAACGTGGTAAGACCCAGGACAATTTCAAATGAAATAAGAAATATCTAATATCTTTGGAGATTCCAGCACAAAATAAATGCTAGCTGAACTTACATAGTCTTCTTAAGCCACTTAGCATATCTGAAAAACCATAGACAGCAATATATTTTGAAAACAGATCTAATTAATTATTTTCCATTACCATCACATATTTTTGCTGTCAGAGTAGGGGGTCTAACCTTAGTAAGCAGACATTACCAGCTCTTTTGACTCTACATCTAACCTTCTGTTACTGTAGGAAGACATCATGACCTACTGGAAGAACCATGGAGCTGATTCTGAGAAGCTCATTGTTGGATTCCCAGCCTATGGACACACCTTCACTCTGAGTGACCCCTCTGACAATGGAATTGGTGCCCTTTCCATTAGTTCTGCCCCACCACGGAAGTACACAGATGAAACAGGATTATGGGCCTACTATGAGGTCAGTAAATTTTTATAAAGTGGCCAATGAATTGCAGGCCCAGTTCTTTAATCTGAGTGCTAATATCTGCTGTAAATGAATGTTCATTATGGTCAATGCCTGTAAGACCTAAACTGAATGACCATTCAAAATTGTGCTACTTTTATGATATTTCATTATTAATAATTAATAGAAAATTCTTTAGGATATATAAGATTTCTTGATATGAGAGATCAATGGTACTCAACCTTCCTAATGCTGTGATCCATTAGTGTAGTTCCTTATGTGTGGTGACCCCTGTAACCAAAAAATTATTTTGTTGCTACTTCATAACTGTAATTTTGCTACTGTTATTAACTATATTTGATATGCAGGATATCTGATATGTGACCAATGTGGAGGTCACAAACCACAATTTGAGAACCTAGACCATACCCTTAAATCTACTAGCAAGACTATAGATATATGGCAAATAATTATCTATCACACCATGTAGGAATTCAGAGGATAATGAAATTACAGTGCAAAAATATGAACAACATATCTGTATATGAAATACTTGTATCTTTACCATTTCTTTTGAGGTCTAACTTTGCTTGATAAGCTTGCTCTTGTGTTCAGTTTCTTGTACTATATATAAAAAATGAAATTACATGTTACAAATATATATCATGTATATTACTGTGATCCCTGGTTCCTTAAACTTGGAATCTCAGCTTGCAGGAGGCTGGAGCAGGAGATTTACCAGTTTAAAGACTGTCTTATGTATATATTGAGATTCTGACAGAATATAAAAATATAATAATAATAACTGTAGACCTAACCCAGATGGAGATAATCTATATAGCCTGGGCAAAGGTCTGTATGTATGGCCTGCCTAGCAGAAGTAAAAGAGAACAATATGTCAATTTTCTTTAAAACAAAACTCATAAGAGAATGGAAAGGAATAAAAACAAAGTACATGCTATTTTTCCTTTATGGTACTGATATTTAAATATTTGAATCTGTTGTATGTTTAAAGATTTGCACCTTCCTGGATGAAGGAGCCACTGAGAAATGGTATGCACCCCAGGAAGTACCCTATGCTTTTAAGAACACAGACTGGGTTGGCTATGATAATGTCAAGAGTTTCAAGATGAAGGTAAGTTCAGTCCATTGGATGTGATGAGATCTCACTTCTGACTCACAATAATCAAGTAACTCATGTCCTCTGTTAAAACAGGCTCAGTGGCTCATAGAAAACAACTTAGGAGGTGCCATGGTCTGGCCCCTGGACATGGATGACTTCACTGGTTCTTTCTGTAACCAGGGAAAGTTTCCTCTGACCTCTACCTTAAAGAAATATCTCCATGTCCAGAGTCGAAGTAAGTGACCACAGTGTTATATTGGTATATAATGGCCTTCATCAACTCAAAGGTAGTCTTGACAGTTCCACGCACAGTTCCCAGAGAGAATTTTTCCATTTTATCTCTGGGAAATTTTCAAAATGAGAGACTGTTTCTTACCTTTCCAAACCCTTTGCTTCCAAAAATCTTTATTACATACTTATTGGAAAACAGGCCTAACTCTTGAGTTGTTTGGGATGTTTCCTGCTACTAAATCTTCAAGGCATAATATCAAGGCATAAGCATCCATAGAAACTTTAGTTATTTTTAGGTTTCAAATATTCCACTCTTTGAAGATCTTCATTACAGTATATCTCTGCCCCTTTGTCAAGTTTTATCAGAAAGACTTCAACAGTGCTCCAATGAATTCTTGTATCCATATACTCTCTGATGAATAGTACATACTGAAACTTTTTTTCTCAAGATCAATTACTCACTGAGTATTCATGAAGCATTGCTGATGTAAAAGAAGTAAATTTAATTACCAGTTCAACATGATTTCTGGTAGACAATGAAGACTTGGAAATGTAATAAATACTGGATTTCTGGTGGTAACTTTCCCTAATAGCCAAGTCTGGATTTGTTTCCTGATCTAACATAAAGTTACTTGCATCTTTAGTTCATTTGATCGTGTTAGTTCTTCTTTTCATTTCTAGGTATAATTTGCCTTTTATCAAGGACCACAACTTTGTCTTTGTGCTTTATCTTTCAGGTTGTAAGTCAACCACTCGTGAGGAGCTTTAGCTTGTAATTGGTCCTCAAATCATGAGAATAAATACAAAATCAGCACTCAGTTCTATGTGAGCCTCCTATGGAAAATAACAGAAGCAGCTTCTGGTCCTGCCTGAATTGAATCACACACCAGCACAATTGTTGTGTGAGTCTTCTGCTCAGCTTCACTTGTGACACAACCAGGCATGGTTTTCATGAGTCAACTTATCCATGCTCTGAGAGATACAAGTGTCTCTGCCTTCCTAGTGCTGGGATTAAAGGCATGTGCCACTACCACCAGGCTCCCATGTCTTTAAAAAATCAACCTATTTCCTGCCTAACTTTTAAAAATAAAATTCGCTGTGGATCTCTGTATCTGCTTCCATCATTTACCGAATGAAGGTTCTATGATGACAGTTAGGGTAGTGACCAATTTTATTACAGGTGATGGCTGGTTCAGATACTCCCTCCACTATTTCTAGGAGTCTTAGTTGGGGTCATCCTTGATGGTATCTGGGAATTTCCCTGGCCCCAGGTTTCTATGAAAGATTTTAGATAAAGGATATGGAAGGGACAAATTATGAAAATAAATTATACTCCTAAAGGTTTTTTGTTTCTTTTCTTTTTAATTTTGTTTAAATAACATTTTTTTTTCATTTATTTTGCATACCAACCAGTTTCCCCTCTCATCTCTCCTCCTGTTCCCTCCCCTTTCCCATCTGACTCC
>JABTXL010002139.1:0-22783 GCA_025134845.1 Neodon shergylaensis
ATGCAAATTAGAGTCAGTGGGAAATAGTAATAAGAGGGTTCAGAGTTCAGAGACTACAGGGTAATGAAAGGATTTTTTTTTAATTTTTTATTGAGAAAAAGAAAAAAGTTTCCTCCTCCCCCCAGCCTCCCATTTCCCTCCCCCTCCTCCCACCCTTCTCCCCCTTCCCCACTCCTCTCACCCTCCCTCTCCAGTCCAAAGAGTAGTCAGGGTTCCCTTCCCTGTGGAAAGTCCAAGGTCCTCCCCCCTCCGTCCATGTCTAGGAAGGTGAACATCCATACTGGCTAGGCTCCCACAAAGCCCAAACTTGAAGTAGGATCAAAACCCAGGGCCATTGTCCTTGGCTTCTCATCAGCCCCCATTGTTCGCCATGTTCAGAGAGTCCTGTTTTATCCCATGCTTCTTCTGTCACAGTCCAGCTGGCCTTGGTGAGCTCCCAATAGATCAGCCACACTGTCTCAGTGGTTGGGTGCACCCCTCGTGGTCCTGACTTCCTTGCTCATGTTCTCCCTCCTTCCGCTCCTCATTGGGAACTTGGGAGCTCAGTCCGGTGCTCCTGTGTGGGTCTCTGTGACTATCTCCATCCATCACCTGATGAAGGTTCTATGGTGATATGTAGCTGAGGATAGGGAACCTGAAATGACTCTATCCTATAGCCATACTGATGATTATCTTGCATATCACCATAGAAAGGATATTTTTTTAACATGTTGGGTTGAGCAGTTGGATATGTATATGGTCAAATTAAATTGTAGGCCTGAGCAAATAACTTGTGAATATAATTTTTTCATATTTAAGAAATAAGTATTTATTATTTAAAAAGTAATTTGAGTTCTCAGAGAATTTATGGAAATATTATATCTTAAACATAATTACAGTACAAGTCATCTTCATATGTTTCTACATCTAAGCATACAATATGCATTACACTTTGTATTTTATGAAGGATTAATTAAGGTACAGAAACACCATAAGTAACTCTCTCAAAGTCATACACTTATTAAGTGTTATAACTACCAAACTTCCTAGCTCCAAAGTCTACTTAAGATAAAAAAACACTGAGCTATCTATTGTTAAGGAAAAACTATAACTGTAATTTAAAATGATATTAATGCACATTCTTATATTAGGATCATACTGAAGTGTAAGGGAAGACTAAAACATAATGAACTATTGCAATCTATTTTTAAAAAAATGTCCAGAAAATGCCTACAGAGTGCAAAAGCAGCCCAGTATGTTTGTTATGGGAACAACTAGATGTTCAGCATGTTGAAGAGTAAAATAGCCCTTGGAATTCTCCTTTATTTATTGTTGAAAAATTGGAAATTGGAGAATATTAACAGATTCAAAAGCTGTTAATAAGGTGATTCAGCCAATGGGCTCTTTATAATCTGGCATTCTTTAGCATTTTCTATTGTCTAAAGAATAGCCTATTATAGTTACTGATTTAAAAGATTTTTTTCTGTCTAATGCCCCCATACCTTTGATCAGACACTGTAAGCTATAAGTCCTACTCTGCCCCAAAACTTCCTATACACTGTGACCTCAGAGGAACTCTGAAACAGAAACTACCACTACACAGAGAGGATCAAGAGAGGAACTCTGAAGCAAGGCTATGACTGCACCGAGTACACAAAGACAGTGACCCAAGATAGCAGACAAAGAGAGCAGGGCAAGAGAGCAGGGCAAGAGAGATCCCAGTGATGTCCTGAGAAACATACAATAACAGTACAGAGTAGACCAAGAACAATTCCAAAAAACACAGACAGCTACAGCAAAAATTGGATCAAGAGGCAAAGACACTTTTGGCACCAATTGGAGTAAGAGATGGGTAGGCATCAATGCAAGAGTTCATTCAACAACCTAAAAAGCAACATAGTAACACCAGAAACCTAGTGGTCATACAACAGAAAGACTTGATTATCCTAACCCAGAAGAAGCAGAAGAAAATTATTTAAACCATAACTTTATGAGAATGATGAAGACCTTTAAAGAGGAAATGAAAATTCCCTTAAAGAAATGGAAGAAAAGACAAAAATTGAAAGAACTCAATAAATCTCTGAAAGAAACCCAAGAAAACTAAGAAAATAAAAAACAATCAAACAGGTGGTGCAAACAGTTCAAGGCTTGAAGACTGAAATAGAGGCAATAAAGAAAACACAAACAGAGGTAATTCTGGACTTGGAAAATCTGGGTAAATGAACAGGAACTACAGAGGCAAGAGTAACCAAAAGAATACAAGAGACGGAAGAGAGAATATCAGGTGTTGAAGATACTATAGAGAAAATACATTCATCTGTAATATGAGGGCCTGTTTGTTGGGGTTTCTGTCCTGCCCAGTTCCCACAACTGGTAAATCCAAAAAAAATCACACAGAGTTCTCCATAAATTATAAACTGATTAGCCCATTAGCTTATGCCTCTTGCTAACTCTTATAATGTATATCAACCCATTATCTGTATCTATGTTAGCCACATGGCTCAGTACCTTTTTAAGCAGGGTAGGTCACATCCTGCTTCTTCTGTGGTCTGGGCAGGACTGCAGGAAGAACTTCCTCCTTCCCAGAATACTACTGTTCTCATTGCCCTACCTCTACTTCCTCTCTGGTTGTCCCACCTATACTTCCTGCCTGGCTACTGGCCAATCACCATTTATTTAAAACATAATTGACAGAATACAGAATTGTCCCACACCATTCATAAGTCAAAGAAAGTATTAAACCCAATAAATTCTTACCATAATCAAAACCCAAAGAAGGAAAACATACAAGCACTACCACCAAAAAATATGAGCAATTAACAATTACTGGTCATTAATATCTGTTAATATCAATGGATTTAATTCACCTATAAAAAGACACAGGCTAAGATAATGGGTATGATAACAGGATCCAGCCTTCTGCTGTATACAGGAAACATATCTCAACCTCAAAGACAAACATTACTTCAGAGTAAAGGGTTTGGAAAAGGTTTTCCAATTAAATGGACCTAAGAAACAAGTGGATGTAGCTATCCTAATATCTAACAAAAATGATTTCAAAATAAAATCAATCAGAAGAGATGGAGAAGAACACTTTATACTCATAACGGAAACGATCCATCAAGATGAACTCTCAATCCTGAACATCTATGCCCCTAATACAAGAGCACACACATGTAAAATAAACATTACTGAAGCTTATCATCACATATCAAACCCCACACACTAATAGTAGGAGATTTCAACAGTACACTCTTGCCAGTGGACAGGTCAACCAGACAGAAACATAACAGAGAAATGAGAGAACTAACAGATGTTATGACTTAAAGGAACTTGGGAGACCTCTATAGAACATTCCACTCAAACACAAAAGAATATACCTTTTGCTCAGCACCTCATAGTTCTCTAAAACTGAACACATACTTAGTAACAAAGCAAACCTCCAAAGATATAAAAAATTAGAGTAACACCCTGTATCTAATCAGATCACTATGGTTAAAAGTTAGAATTTAACAACAACACTACTCTCAGAAAGCCTACAAGCTCATGGAAAGTGAACAGTGAACTATTTAAGTACCTATGGGTCAAGGAAGAAATAAAGAAAGAAATTAAAGACTTCCTAGAATTCAAGGAAAATGAAGGCACAATGCACCGAAACCTATGGGACACTATGAAAGCAGTGCTAAGGGGATATTCATACCACTAAGTACCCACATAAAGAAAGTGGAGAAAGCACACACTAGTGACTTAACAGCACAGCTGATATCTCTAGAACAAAAAGAAGCAGACATAGCCTGGAGGAGTAAGTAGATGACAGGAAATAATCAAATTGAGGGCTGAAATCAATAAAATAGAAACAATGAAACAATCCAAAGAATCAATGAGACAGAGATGGTTCTTTGAGAAAATCAACAAGATACAAAAACCCTTATCCAAACTAATCAAAAAGTGGAAAGAGAACATCCAAATTAACAAAATTAGAAATGAAAAAAGGGACATAACAATAGACACTGAGGAAATCCAGAGAATCATTAACTCATAATACAAAACCTGTACTTTACAAAATTGGAAAACATAAAAGAAATGGTCAAATTTCTAGATAGATACCATATGTCAAAATTAAATCAAGACTAGGTAAACAATTTAAATAGACCTATAAACTGCAAGGAAATAGAAGCATTCATCAAAAGCCTCTTAACCTAAAAAAAAGTCCAGAGCTAGATGGTTTTAGTGCAGAATTATATCAGAACTTCCAAGGAGAACTAATACCTATACTCTTCAAAGTGTTCCACATGATAGAAACAGAAGGAACATTGCCAAACTCTTTTTATGAGGCTGCAGTTACTCGACATTGAAACCACACAGACTTAACTAAAAAAGAGAATTACAGACCAATCTCACTCATTAACATAGATACAAATGTACTCAATAAAATTCTGGCAAACCAAATCCAGGAACACATCAAAAAAATCATCCACCATGATCAAGTTGGCTTCATCCCAGTGATGCAGGGATGGTTCAACATACAAAAATCTAACAATGTAGTCCATCATATAAATAAACTGAAAGAGAAAAACCCATGTGATCATTTCATTAGATGCTGAAAAAGCAATTGACAAAATCCAACTCCCCTTCATGATAAGGCTTTGGAGAGATCAGGGATACAAGGAACATATATAAATATAATAGAAGCAATATAGAGCAAGCCAACAGTCAGCATCAAATTAAATGGAAAGAAACTCAAAAAAATCCCACTAAAATCAGGAACAAGACAAGTCTGTCAACTCTCCTCATTCAACATAGTTCTTGAAGTTCTGGCTATAGCAATAAAACAATAAAATAAGATCAATGGGATTCAAATTGGAAAGGAAGAAGTCAAAGTTTTGTTATTTTCAAATGATATGATAGTATATATAAGTGATTCCCAAAACTCTACCAGGGAACTCCTGATTTAAAAAAAAATCAGTGAAGGGGCAGGCTACAACAACAACTCAAAAAATAATAGTAGCCCTCTTATATAAAAATGATAAAGACCCGGGCGGTGGTGGCGCACGCCTTTAATCCCAGCACTTGGGAGGCAGAGGCAGGCGGATCTCTGTGAGTTCGAGACCAGCCTGGTCTACAGAGTTAGTTCCAGAACAGGCTCCAAAACCACAGAGAAACCCTGTCTCGAAAAACCAAAAAAAAAAGATTAAGAAACTTTTAGTACCATGAAAATAGCTTATAATTCTACCTTTTGGACACAGTTATAAGGGTTTTGTTCCACCTTACTTAAATCTGATTTGTAACCTGCCTTTCCTGATTTATTTGTATCAGTATAGAATGTACTGGCTCCAATTATTGCTGTGTCCAGCACAATGTGGGGAAGAATCCAAGTAGTTCTATTTATAAGGTTAATTCTGTTGCTTTTGGAATACTTGCTATTAATCTTTCCTAAAAATTAGCACAAACTCTTTGCCAGGGTTCACTGTCTCCCCCCAATTTTTTTTTTTTTTTGGTTTTTCGAGACAGGGTTTCTCTGTGGTTTTGGAGCCTGTCCTGGAACTATGTTTTAATTTCATCAGTAGTAAAACAAATTATAATCTTTGTTGGAACTATTCCTGCTAGGTGGAAAAGTTTCAATTTTCCTTTTATAATTAATTCAGAGACCTTTTATGAATAAGTTTTTCATTTTTTGCTTGGTTTATGTGGTAAAAGATCCATTCGAAGATAATATTCTGCCTCTGCATTAAAATTCCTGTAGAGAAAATCTGGAAGGCAATATGATTAGAATGCAGTTTAGATTTGGATCCACCAGATTAACATGTGCCTTCTGTAATTTCTCTTCAACTAAAGTTAATTTTTTCTCAGCTTTAGCTGTTAATTCCCTGGGACTATTTAAGTCTTTGTCATTTTCTATGTTTTTTTTTCAATGAGTTATTAGATCAGGTGTTATCCCAACTGCAGGTCGTAGATAGGAAATGTCTCCTAGCAATCTTTGAAAGTTATTAAGAGTCCATAGTCGGTCTATCCTAATTTGCACTTTTGTGTTCTATTTTTTGTAAAGCTATTTTATAACCTAGGTAATTGATAAAATCTCCTATTTGCATTCTTTCAGGGAACAATTTATAATTCTCATTTATGAAAAATTTTGTTTACTTCAAGATTTTTTCTAAAGTATCTGCATTTGAGTCAGATAAAAATATCGTTCATGTAATGGTAAATTATAGATTTAGGAAATTGTTTATGTATTATTTCCAATGGCTGACTTACAAAAGATCAGCAATTGATTACAGGCTATTGATCATTTCCTGTGGAAGGACGGTCCATTGATATCTCCTAGCAGGCTGATAGTTATTATAAGTAGGAATCATGAGGCAAATCTTTCTCTGTCCTTTTCTTATAAAGGTATACTGAACTGAAGAAACAATTCTTTTAAATAAATAACTATAAGAGGCTACCCTTTAGGTAATAGGAAAAGCAAAGGAATTCCAGATTGTAGAGGGCCCACAGGTTGAATTACTTTATCGATAGCTCTTAGATCTGTCATTATTCTCCATTTTCAAGATTTCTTTTATTAATAAATACAGGAGAATTCCAATGGCTGATACATTCTTCAATACGGTGAGCATTTAATTGCTCCTATATTAGCTCTTCTAAAGCCTACAGTTTCTCTTCTGTTAAAGGCCATTGTTTAATCCATATGGTTCCTCAGTTAACCATTTTAAAGGTAGAGCCATTGGTACCTCTGAAGGTTTGCTAGTTGTTTTGTGTTCTTGTACAGCCTGAATGACTGGTGACCTTTTTTTTATTCTACCTTATAATACCCTTCCCAGAAGCATGAGTTTCTGAGACAGCAGGAATGTTAACCTGGGTATTCCACTGCCATAGAAGTTCATGACACCATAAATTTACTGCAATATTAGTCACATATGGCCCCAGCCTTTCTCTCTGTCCTTCTGGCCCTATCCATTAAACCTATCTTGTTTCACTTGAGATAAGGTTTCAATTCCTAGGAATTGAATGTATACATCTTGAAGAGGTCAATTCAGAAACCAAGATTTTGGAGTAAGGATAGTGATATTCACACTCATATCAAGTAATCCTTCAATTACAATCTTATTTATACACATTTTTAGCTTTGGTCTTTGATCATTTATGGAAGTCTGCCAAAATATAAGTTTCCTTTTTTCTATTAGAACTTTTGATTCATCCTCCATGTTTAATCCATCTTCCTGAACAGCATGTCTTTTTACACTGAATTTTTTAATTTTCTTGGTTGGACTCGTCCTCCACAGTGACTGGGAATGACTGGACCACATTTGACCTGGGGACCTGTGAGAGGCCCCCCAAGGAATTTCCTGATCATAACAAGTTGCCTTGCTTGTCATTGTTGATTTACATTCATTGATTCAATGTAGGTCTTCTACATAATCCATAATCTAATAATTCTACATAATCCAGAAGACTGAGCTCTTCTAATTTTATCACAGAGGAGACAGCATTTCTAGGAATGTCTTGTCTATAATCCCTTCTCAGCTGCCCCAGTCTATCACTATTAAAATATTTGACATTTTGATGTCTCTTAATAACTTTGGAAATTGTTTCTCCTACCTGGGCCTCAGTATTATAGTCACATGCTTCAACATTCATTGTATGTAGGATCCATTCATTTATTGGTGCTGATCTAACCTTTAAAGGCCCAAGTTTCTTTTTGCATTCTAAGTTGGCATTTTCTTTCTTTTTTGTTATTTCTTTTTTTAATTTATTATTATTATTATTTATTTATTTATTAAAGATTTCTGTCTCTTCCCCACCATCCCCTCCCCCAATTAACTCCCCCTCTCTCATCAGCCCGAAGAGCAGACCAGGTTCCCTGCCCTGTGGGGAGTCCAAGGACCTCCCACCTCCTTCCAGGTCTAGTAAGGTGAACATCCAAACTGCCTAGGCTCCTACAAAGCCAGTACGTGCAGTAGGATCAAAACCCAATGCCATTGTTCTTGACTTCTCAGCAGTCCTCATTGTTCACTATGTTGAGCAAGTCCGGTTTTATTCCATGCTTTTTCAGACCCAGTCCAGCTGGCCTTGGTGAGTTCCTGAAAGAACATCCCCATTGTCTCAGTGTGTGGGTGCACCCCTCGCAGTCCTGAGTTCCTTGCTCATGCCCTCTCTCCTTCTACTCCTGATTTGGACCTTGGGGTTGTAGCCCGGTGTTCCAGTGTGGGACTCTGTCTCTGTCTCCATTCATTGCCTGATGAAGGTTAATATCCAGGAGGATAACTATATGTTTTTCTTTGGGTTCACCTTCTTATTTAACTTCTATAGATTCACAAATTATAGGCTCAATGTCCTTTATTTATGGCTAGAAATCAATTATGAGTGAGTACATCCCATGTTCCTCTTTTTAGGTCTGGCTTACCTCACTCAGGATAGAGTTTTCTATTTTCATCCATTTGCATGCAAAATTCAAGAAGTCATGGCTTTTTACTGCTGAGTAGTACTCTAATATGTATATATTCCATACTTTATCCATTCGTCCATTGAAGGGCGTCTAGGTTGTTTCCAGGTTCTGGCTATTACAAACAATGCTACTATGAACATAGTTGAGCATATACTTTTGTTGTATGATAGGGCCTCTCTTGGGTATATTCCCAAGAGTGGTATTGCTGGGTCCAGGGGTAGGTTGATCCCAAATTTCCTGAGAAACCGCCACACTGCTTTCCAAAGTGGTTGCACAAGTTTGCATTCCCACCAGCAATGGATGAGTGTACCCCTTTCTCCACAACCTCTCCAGAAAAGGCTATCATTGGTGTTTTTGATTTTAGCCATTCTGACAGGTGTAAGATGATATCTTAAAGTTGTCTTGATTTGCATTTCCCTGATCGCTAAGGAGGTTGAGCATGACCTTAAGTGTCTTTTGGCCATTTGAACTTCTTCTGTTGAGAATTCTCTTTTCAGCTCAGTGCCCCATTTTATAATTGGGTTGATTAGCCTTTTACAGTCTAGTTTCTTGAGTTCCTTATATATTTTGGAGATCAGACCTTTGTCAGTTGCCGGGTTGGTGAAGATCTTCTCCCAGTCAGTGGGAGAAGCCTTTTTGTCTTAGTGACAGTGTCCTTTGCTTTACAGAAGCTTCTCAGTCTCAGGAGGTCTCATTTATTCAGTGATGCTCTTAATGTCTGTGCTACTGGGGTTATACGTAGGAAGTGGTCTCCTGTGCCCATGTGTTGAAGAATACTTCCCACTTTCTCTTCTATCAGGTTCAGTGTGTTCAGACTGATATTGAGGTCTTTAATCCATTTGGACTTGAGTTTTGTGCATGGTGATAGATATGGATCTATTTTCATTCTTCTACAGATTGACATCCAGTTTTGCCAGCACAATTTGTTAGATCCTTTATCGAAAATCAGGTGTTCATAGGTTTGTGGGTTAAAGTCCGGGTCTTCTATTCAATTCCATTGGTCAACTTCTCTTTTTTTTAATGCCAATACCAAGCTGTTTTCAATACTGTAGCTCTGTAATAGAGTTTGAAGTCAGGGATGGTAATGCCTCCAGATGATCCTTTATTGTATAAGATTGTTTTGGCTATCCTGGGTTTTTTGTTTTTCCATATAAAGTTGATTATTGTCTTCTCAAGGTCTGTGAAGAATTTTGATGGGATTTTGATGGGGATTGCATTGAATCTATAGATTGCTTTTGGTAGAATTGCCATTTTTACTATGTTGATCCTCCCAATCCAAGAGCAAGGGAGATCCTTCCATTTTCTGGTGTCCTCTTCAATTTCTTTCTTCAAAGACTTAAAGTTCTTGTCAAATAGATCTTTCACTTCCTTGGTCAGAGTTACCCCAAGATATTTTATGCTATTTGTGGCTATCGTGAAAGGTGATGCTTCTCTGATTTCCCTCTCTTCTTCCTTATCCTTAGTTTATAGGAAGGCAACTGAATTTTTGGAGTTGATCTTGTATCCTGCCACATTACTAAAGGTGTTTATCAGCTGTAGGAGTTCTTTGATAGAGTTTTTGGGGTCGCTTATGTATACTATCATATCATCTGCAAATAACGAAAGTTTAACTTCTTCCTTTCCAATACGAATCCCCTTGATCCCCTTATGTTGTCTTATTGCTATTGCTAGAACTTCAAGCACTATATTGAAGAGGCATGGAGAGAGTGGACAGCCTTGTCATGTTCCTGATTTTAGTGGTATGGCTTTGAGTTCTTCTCTGTTTAATTTAATGTTGGCTGTCAGCTTGCTGTAAATAGCTTTTATTATATTTAGGTATGATCCTTGTATCCCCGATCTCTCCAAGACCTTCATCATAAAGGGTTGTTGAATTTTGTCGAATGCTTTTTCAGCATCTAATGAAATGATCATATGATTTTTTTCTTTCAGTTTATTTATATGATAGATTACATTGATAGATTTGCATATGTTGAATCAGCCCTGCATCTCTAGGATAAAGCCTACTTGATCATAATGGATAATTTTTCTAATGTGTTCTTGGATTCGGTTTTCCAGTATTTTATTGAGAATTTTTGCGTCGATGCTCATGAGCGAGATTGGCCTGTAATTCTCTTTCTTGGTTAAGTCTTTGTGAGGTTTTGGTATCAGAGTGACTGTAGCTTCATAAAAGGAATTTGGCAATGACTCTTCTGTTTCTATATTGTGAAATAACTTAAGGAGTATAGGTATTAGCTCTTCTTGGAAGCTCTGGTAGAATTCTTCATCGAAACCATCTGGTCCTGGGCTTTTTTTGGAAGGGAGGTTTTTTGATAACAGCTTCTAATTCTTTGCGACTGACAGGTTTATTCAGATTGTTCACCTGGTCTTGGTTTAGCTTTGTTATATGGTACTTATCCAAAAAAATGTCCATTTCTTTTGCATTTTCCAGTTTTGTGGCATACAGGCTTTTGTAGTAAGATCTAATAATTCTCTGAATTTCCTCTATGTCTGTGGTTATGTCCCCCTTTTCATTTCTGATCTTATTTATTTGCATGTTCTCTCTCTGTCATTTAATTAGTTTGGATAGGGGTTTGTCGATCTTGTTGATTTTCTCCAAGAACCAACTTTTTGTTTCATTGATTATTTGGATTGTTTTCTGTGTTTCTATTTTGTTGATTTCAGCCGTTAGTTTGATTATTTCCAGTCTTCTACTCCTCCTGGGCACATCTGCTTCTTTTTTTTCTAGAGCTATCGGGTGTGCTGTTAAGTCTCCAATGTATGCTTTCTCCGTTTTCATTAAGTGGGCACTTAGTGCTATGAACTTTCCTCTTAGCACTGCTTTCATTGTGTCCCATAGATTTGAGTCTCTTTATTTTCATTAATTTCAAGGAAGACTTTAATTTCTTTCTTAATTTCTTCCTTGACTCAGGTGTGGTTCAGTAGTTGACTGTTGAGTTTCTATGAGTTTGTCGGCTTTCTGGGGGTAGCATTGTTGTTGCCTTCTATCTTTAATCCATGGTGATCTGATAAGACACAGGTGGACACTGAGGACACTGATATTTTTTTGTATCTGTGGAGGTTCCCTTTGTTACCAAGTATGTGGTCAATTTTCAAGAAGGCTCCATGAGATGCTGAGAAGAAGGTATATTCTTTCCTATTTGGGTGGAGTGTTCTATAGATGTCTGTTAAGTCCATTTGCTTCATTACCTCCAATAATTCTCTTAGTTCTCTATTAGGTTTCTGTTCGATTGATCTGTCCATTGGTGAGAGAGGTATGTTGAAGTCTCCTACTACTAGTGTGTGTGGTTTGATGTCTGCCTTGAGTTTTAGTAATATTTCTTTTATATAAGTGGGTGCTTTTATATTAGGGACATAGATATTCAAGATTGAGACTTCATCCTGATGAATTGTTCCTGTTATTAGTATAAAATGTCCATCTCGATCACTTCTGATTGAATTTAGTTTGAAGTCAGTTTTGTTAGAAATTAGTACGGCCATGCCTGCTTGTGTCTTAGGCTCGTTTGCTTGAAAAACCTTTTTACAATCCTTTACTCTGAGTAGGTGCCTGTCTTTGTGGGTGAGATGTGTTTCTTCTAAGCAGCAGAATGTTGGATCCTGTTTTCGTATCCAATCTCTTAGCCTGTGCCTTTTTACAGGTGAATTGAGTCCAGTAATATTAAGTGATATTAATGACCAGTAGTTGTTTACTCCGGTTATTCTTATTGTTTTTGGTAGTAGAGTTTGTGTGTCTCCCTTCTTTGAGTTGTGCTGGTAAAGGGTTGCTAGATGCCTGAGTTATTGTAGGTAGTGTTGACAATGTTGGATTCTTTGGGTTGTGATTTTCCTTCTATTACTTTCTGTAAGGCTGGATTTGTGGATACGTATTGTTTGAATTTGTTCTTATCCTGGAATGTCTTGTTTTCTCCATTGATATTGAATGATAGCTTGGCTGGGTATAGTAGCTTGGGCTTGCATCCATGGTCTCTTAGTTTCTGGAGTACATCTATCCAGGACCTTCTGGCTTTCATGGTTTCCATAGAGAAGTCAGGTGTAAGTCTGATCGATTTACCTTTATAAGTTACTTGGCCTTTTTCCTTTGCAGCTCTTAATATTCTTTCTTTAATCTGTATGTTTTGTGTTTTGACTATTATATGGCGAGGGGATGGTTTTTTTTTTTGATCCAGTCTATTTGGTGTTCTGTATGCTTCTTGAATATTCAGAGGAATATCTTTCTTTAAGTTGGGAAAGTTTTCTTCCATAATTTTGTTAAAAATATTTTCTGGGCCTTTGAGCTGTGACTCTTCTCCTTCTTGTATCCCTATTATTTTTAGGTTTGGTCTTTTTATTGTGTCCCATATTTCCTGAATGTTTTGTGATGAGAATTTGTTGGCTTTGCTGTTTTCTTTGATCAGGGCGTTTATTTTCTCTATGGTGTCCTCAGAATCTGAGATTCTTTCTTCTATCTCTTGTATTCTATTGATTATGCTTTTTTTTGTAGTCTCTGCTCATTGACCTAGATTTTCCATATCCAGCCGGTCCTCAGTTTTTGTTTTCTTCCTTGCTTCCATTTCAGTTTTCAATTCTTGAACTGTTTCTATTACCTGTTTGATTGTTTTTTCTTGGTTTCCCAGGGTATCATTTACATATTTACTCATTTCTTCAAACTTTTTGTTATACTTCTCATCAATTTCTATAAGGGCATTTTTTACATGTTGTTTGAGGGACTCTATTGCTTTCATAAAGTCATTCTTTCCCACTTCTTCTGTGCTAGGGAGTTCAAGTCCTTCTGTTGTAAGATCATTGGGTTTGGTGTTTTCATGTTGTTTTTCAAATTGTTGGGTGAATTCTTGCCTTGGTGCCTGCCCCTCTCCTCCTACTGATACTATCTAGTGGGTCTTTTGAATTAGTTGTAGTGGGATGATCTTCTCTCAGTGTGGGCTTCACTGTTTCAAGCTTGGATCATCAAAAATATAAGTTCGCCTCTGCCGCGCTGCTGCCCACATCTGCGCAGGTCTGCCTGAGCCGCCGCCTGCGTCTGCACAGGTCTGCCCTTCTAAGTTGACATTTTCAAAAGCCAGATATTCATTAAGTATTCAAATAGCTTCTAAGTCTGTTACTCCTATTTGTTCAGCCTTCATCAATCTTTGTAAAAAGTCACTAAAGGGTTCTCTTTGGCCATGTTTAACCCTGGTATATGATTCAATTATTTCTTCTAATTCTTGAATCTTGTCCCAAGCATTTAAGCTTGCTGTATGACATAGGGACAAGATGTGTTCATCATAAAGAGCTTGATGCTGTGGATCAACATAAGTGTCCTTGTCAAGAATTTGTTCTTGGGAAGCCTCAAATCCTCTTGCTCTTCCTTGTTACTCTAAATTTTTTCCTTTTCTCCCCTGTAACATTTCCACAGTAACTGTGGTCCTTCTTTGAGGACTGCTGAAACTAATTGAAGCCCATTGTGTGAAGTAGCCATATTGCTTAAAGGTCATTTCTTTATCATATCACTAACAAATGGTGACTGCAAGACAGAAGATACTACTGCTTGCTTAATTTCTTTTAGATTGTTCATACCTATAAGTTTCCATTTACATTCTTTGAATTTTTGTGGGGTAGTTAGCATTTGATGGTTTGTCAGTGATGATTACAGGGTAAGTATTTCAAACTCTTGGTAAGTCATCTCTGACAAGCTTTTTGCGATGCTAAATCCTGTCCTTGTACGTATTCTTCCTGCTCATCAGTTTCAATAATTTTCTCAATCACTTCAAATCACTTTACCACTGTCTTTTGTAAAGCCAGAATCTCTTTAGATGGGAATATTTCTAATGATTTCATTGACTCAAACAACTTATGATCCTCATTCTGCACATATGAGTCCAAGATATGAAATTTTCCATTAATGATAATTCTCATTCTTGGATAATACTTGGATGGTATGCAGAGTCTTCCT
Source organism: Neodon shergylaensis (assembly GCA_025134845.1). Classification (NCBI taxonomy): domain Eukaryota; kingdom Metazoa; phylum Chordata; class Mammalia; order Rodentia; family Cricetidae; genus Neodon; species Neodon shergylaensis. The sequence goes on from JABTXL010002139.1 coordinate 14,346, forward strand.
GGTACTATTTGCTATCATATCTTTTAAAAAAGATTTTGTTTGTCAATTTCAACAGTATGAATTCTTTCAGATAATTTCTCAGCACCCTTTTGTAAGGATTTATAACCCATACTTTTCAGTAGTTTAAATACTGTCAGCTAGCTGTTAACTATTAGTCTGTAAAGACTTTATCATTTATAAAAGTGCCCCATGCTTGACTCTGGTATCGAACCATCTTTTTGAAGATATATTATGAAGGACAAAACTAAGTCTCAATACTAGGACAATGGATGCATCAGAAAAATCACATAAGCCTTGCAAAACACCATCAATAGTGTAAGCAAAAATGTTATAAAATTCCTGGGTGGTGATATTGTCTGTCATAATTTAACTTTAAAATTTATTGATTTCTTTTTTTTTTTACTCTTGGTTATCAAATTTATTTTTTTTTCTTTTTTTATTGAGAAAAAGAAAAAAGTTTCCACCTCCCCCCAGCCTCCCATTTCCCTCCCCCTCCTCCCACCCTTCTCCCCCTCCCCCCACTCCTCTCACCCTCCCTCTCCAGTCCAAAGAGTAGTCAGGGTTCCCTTCCCTGTGGAAAGTCCAAGGTCCTCCCCCCTCCGTCCATGTCTAGGAAGGTGAACATCCAAACTGGCTAGGCTCCCACAAAGCCAGAACTTGAAGTAGGATCAAAACCCAGGGCCATTGTCCTTGGCTTCTCATCAGCCCCCATTGTTCGCCATGTTCAGAGAGTCCTGTTTTATCCCATGCTTCTTCCGTCACAGTCCAGCTGGCCTTGGTGAGCTCCCAATAGATCAGCCACACTGTCTCAGTGGTTGGGTGCACCCCTCGTGGTCCTGACTTCCTTGCTCATGTTCTCCCTCCTTCCGCTCCTCATTGGGAACTTGGGAGCTCAGTCCGGTGCTCCTGTGTGGGTCTCTATGACTATCTCCATCCATCACCTGATGAAGGTTCTATGGTGATATGCAAGATAATCATCAGTATGGCTATAGGATAGAGTCATTTCAGGTTCCCTATCCTCAGCTGCCCAAGGAACTAACTGGGGACCTCGCCTTGGGCTCCTGTGAACATACCTATTTTTGGGTTTTCAGTAAATTGTTGTAGCTGTAATAATCTTTATTGGCCAGTAGGTGTCACAGTTGTGGGTATGCATGAAAGAAAGACACAAAAAGTTGTTTCTGCGCTGGCTAAGCTAGGTTCCACATCGTCAGAGTCTTTAAATGTTAAAGTTGATTTTGTACATGCCCTGTGGAAAGTCCAAGGCCCTCCCTCCTCCATCCAGGCCTAGGAAGGTGTGCATAAAAACAGAATAGGATCCCAAAAAAGCCAGTACATGCAGTAGAATCAAATCCCAGGGCCATTATCATTGGCTTCTCAGTCAGCCCTCATTGTCAGCAACATTCGGAGAGTCCACTTTGATCAAATGCTCATTCAATCCTAGTCCAGCTGGCCTTAGTGAGCTCCCCTTAGGTCAGTCACACCATCTCAGTGGGTGGACAAACCCCTCGCAGTCCTGACTTCCTTGCTCATCTTCTCCCTCTTTCTGCTCTTCAACTGGACCTTGGGAGCTCAGTTCAGTGCTCCTATGTGGGTCTCTGTCTCTATCTCCATCCATCCCCGGATGAAGGCTTTATGGTGATATTCAAGATATTCATCTGTGTGGCTATGAGTCAAGGCCAGTTCAGGCACCCTCTCCTCCACTGCCCAACGACCTAGCTGGGGACATTCCCTTGGACACCTGGGCACCCCTCTAAAGTTAAGGCTCTTGCCATCCCTAAAATGGCTCCCTTAATTAAGATATCTTCCTCTCTGCTCCCGTATCCGTCCTTCCTCCATCTCAACCATCACACTCCCACAAGCTCTCCCCAATCCTTCCCGTCTCCCTTCTCTCTCCCCCTTCCCCTTCTCTCCACCCTTCCCTACTACCATGCTTCCTTTTGCCCGGCAGTTTTGTCTGCTTCCAATATCCAGGAGGATCTATATATGCTTTTCTTTGGGTTCACCTTATTATTTAACTTCTCTAGGATCATGAACTATAGGCTCAATGTCCTTTGTTTATGGCTAGAATCCACTTATGAGTGAGTACATACCATATTCATAAGGATCCAGCAATTCCACTCTTGGGAATATACCCAAGAGATGCCCAATCATACTACAAAAGCATTTGTTCAACTATGTTCATAAAAGCACTATTTGTAATAGCCAGAACCTGGAAACAACCTAGGTACCCCTCAATGAAAGAACAGAAAAAGAAAGTGTGGAATATATACACATTAGAGTTCTACTCAGTGGTAAAAACAATGACATCTTGAATTCTGCATGCAGATGGATTGAAATAGAAAACACTATCCTGAATGAGACAACCCAGACCCAAAAAGATGAATATGGTATGTTCTCACTCATTGAAAACATTTTTAATATATTATATTTATTATAAAAGATCTGAAATAAATGTTAGATATACCTACATTGCATATTTTTTCATAGGAAGCACATGAAGCTTTTGGAAAATAATCCTTTGAGAATGACTTGCCTAGGCCATTAGTTACTGTCACCATATCTATAGTCATCACTATCCAGGCTGGTTACAAGTTCCTTGAACATTCCAAATAAGTGAGAATCCATCTTCCGGATATCTGTGGGAGTTAAGGTGGAAGGCACATTTAATACTCCTCATATTGTTCTAGCCTAAAAAAAAACAGAGAAAGCTATACCAAACCAGAGGCACATAAAGCGTCAAGGTCCATTTTAATGAATGAATCTTATACATTAGCTTCTACCTCCAAATTTGTGCTTTCTTTGTAAATAGCTATATCAGCTTGGGATTCAGAGTTAAAAATCAATGGCCTATGGAGTCAGATCTCATTCAAACTACAATAAGTTTTCATGATGAAAAGCATTAAGTTATATAAATCCAGGCCTCAAGGACAGGGTTTCTCTGTTTAAGTCAAAGTTGTGATGCTTCTGACTGTGGTCTTTGCCATTGATTTCTTTATTTTTCCATATTATCATCAATGGTAAAAGAGATACTAAAATTGAGTCTGCAAGTAGGGATGATTTGGATTATGTTGCTTCTAAATGGTAAAATACTAGCAATATAGCAAAGGTCACTTAGGCAATTCTAGCCCATGCTCATGTTGAACACAAACCAATATTTACTTCTATGTTTTCAGTAGTCAATTTAGAATGGAAAATAGAATGAATAAACATTCATAACATCCAGTGATTCTAAGAAAACAAGCTAAGTATGGGTAAGTGTTCTTGATTCTATGATCAAATATCTACTTTTGCCATAATATGTAAAACAAAACACTCACTACTAAAATATGTGCCTGCCTGCAACAAAAAACTGTTTTGTTTTGTTTTGTTTGGTTTGGTTTGGTTTTATGGTGAATCTAATATCTTACAGAAAGTCAACTTGGGGAATAACCTTTGAAAGAAACCTTTTAAAGCCACTTCCAAGATTTAAAACCACCTATCTCCAAAAAAATTTTCAGCTATTCTTTTAAAGATTTATTTACTCATTTATTGCATTATATGGGTGTTTTGTTTGCATGTATGTCTACATGCCATAAACGGCATCATATCCCACTGAGCTATAGTTATAGACGGTTCTGAACTGCCATGTGGGTGCTGGGAATTGAACTCAGGGCCACAGAGCCATCTGTCCAGTTTCTCAGCTGGCCGTTTCTGAATTAACAGTAAGAGAGTGTTAAAGTGTTATATGAGAACAATGGAAAGTCATTTCAACAGTTAATTGTTTCCATAAGGGAGGAATCCTGAGGTGTTTCATAAGACTCTCACTTTGGTTTGTCTCCATTTTCATTCTTCTCCCCACATTGTGAGTAGTTAGTCCACATGGGAAGGATATTGTTCTTTAATGTTCCTTAAATTCTATACCCTGGAGGGAAGGTCATTATTGAGATTATATAATAGTTCATTAGTACCAGCCCTGAGCTATTTCTGAGTAGAAGAGAGGCTTCTTTTCAATCTATCCATAGTCAGCCTATATAGATTTTCTTTGACTATTGAACTGTAAATATATGGAGAGCTACTTCTGTGATGTACTTGTTCTCCTTAATGCTGCTGCTATCTCTACATCAGGCACAAGAAAACTGTGTAGTTCCTGTGACATGCCTGGCTTCTAGGAGAATGATAAAGAATATCTTGCCTAAATGTTCTTAAAGAAAAAAGTCTCTAAACCTAAATTCTTCTATCCCTTTCTTGTCTGAAGGCCAATTAATGCCTTGTAGATAGTCAGATCATTTCCTGAGTTGGTCAGGACCTTGTCCCAAATCTCAGGAAAGGCACTGATTATGTGAGCACACAAAAGGGGGTTGATGTTTTCCAGTGTTAAAGGCTCTAGTTCTTGCTTGGGGATAGGGTATCAGATGGTGGGAGAGCTTGTAACTCGGAAGATTATAACAAAGAAAGTTGTGTAGGGATTATAGATTTCTTAAGAAACCACAGATTTCTAAAGAACTTTCTTGGTTGGGGGTAAGAAAGAGGAGAAGAAAACATGAGAAAATCAGTCATAAACTTCAGTAAGAAAGACTGGGTATTCTGTGATAAAGATCTCCTTAGACAGACCTTACAAGCAATTAATCATGCTAAACTTCTGCAGTACTGCAGTTTGTCCATCCAGGAGCCCTGATCTCACAATCCTATCTGTATCTCTGTTTCTGTCCTTTCTTCTTTCTTCACTGACCAGCTAGATGAATCCCTGAAGCCATGAAGACCTTGACATGTACACACATGTATGTCTGTTATATATGAATTTTTAAGTAAGCTTATAAATAATGTTTCCCCGTGGCTTTTTCAAATGTCTTTGCTGTTACCTATCTCTCCTTCCTCCCTCTACTCCCAATATTGCTTTCTCACCTGTGTTCAACTATCTCCCTCTCTCAGCTCCTTTTCCTCACTTCACATCCATGTGGCTTCATTCCTGGCTTCTTTGCTTTGGATTTATATTGATTTATATTCAAATCTAAACATCCAGAAATAGAAACCACAAATCAAACCAAACAATACTTTTTCTGAGTCTCAGTTTCTTCACTTAAGTATATTTTCCATTTCATCAATTTGCTTTTAATTTTAACGATTTCAATTTTCATTACACTTTAACACAATCCCTTTTTTGAAATGCTCCATGTTTTAATTATCTATTAACCAAGAAATGGACATTTAGCTTGTTTCCATATATTCTCTATAGTGAACAGAATGACAGTAAGAATGCCTGAGGAAGTAGATTGGTGATTCCTTTGGTATATGACAAGGAATACCTGGATCACATGGTAGATTTATTTTTAGCTTTCTCCCCACTAATTTGCCTGGCTACTCATTGGTACAAACCCTAGCCTTACACTTGGGTAGGACTACTGTTTGCACTAGTTCTTTGTACTACTATTTTCTAAATTGCTGGGGTAGTTTGAAAGAAAATGACCCCCAAAGGAGTGGCACTGTTATGAGATGTGGCTTTGTTGTAGTAGGTATGACCTTGGAGGAAGTGTATCAATATGGAGGTGGACTTTGTGGTTTCATACATGCTCAAACTTCACCCAATGTCTTGGTGACACCGATTTCCTGTTGACTGCAAGATACAGGACTCTCAGTTCCTTCTCCAGCACAATTTCTTCCTTCATGCCCCCATACCCCACCAGGATGATAATGAACTGAACCTCTGAATTGTGAGGCATCCCCATTAAATCTTTACCTGGTTGACTGACCACTCTGATGCGGGTGCGGATGAGTTAGGAGAGGTCATCAAAGGCGACATTTGGCCAGACCCCTTGCAGTACTATTTTGTTCCTGAAATGAATGATGAAGAAGGAGAGGCAGAAGATGACGACAATGATGATGATGAAGAAGAAGGCTTGGAAGATATTGATGAACGAGATGAAGATGAAGGTGAAGAAGATGAAGATGATGATGAAGGGAAAGAAGGAGAGGAGGATGAAGGCAAGGATGACTAACACAGAAGACTGATGGATTCCAACCTCTTTTATTTATTTGTTTATTTTTTAAATTTCTCCAGTACCTAGGAGCAAGTTGCAGTCATTTCCCTCCCCACTTCATCCCTCTTGTGCTCAGTTGCCCTGTTTTGGGGGTCTCACTTCTAAATACAATGGTTCTCAACTTATTTTTCGGAAAATGTCTTGAGAAAAATACAATGGGAAAAGAATTTCCATTACTCTGTTCTACGTTCATTTTTACCCTTTCTTGTCTCAAACTGTGGATTCACCACCACTGTGCTCTGTGTGGGAAAAAATGAAAAGACCTTTAGCCCCTTTGACTCTGTTGGATGCTGGGGGGTGCAAAGCCCCTGTGTAGTAGTGCATAGCATTCTAGCTTTTTTCCTTTCTCTGTATATTAAGCTTAAAGGTTACACTGTGTCTATGTGAATACAGTTAGCATTTACCAACATCTGTCTACTTTCTCTTGTTTAATAAAAAGAAAAAAAGGAAAAGGGGGTTAGAAGGTCAGCAAGGGTGGGTTTGAGGTGTCAGGGGGTAAGTGGGCACTGTGACAACATGGCTTCTCCTTTGGCATGTTTAATTGTGATGTTTAATACACATCCTTGAAGTTTAAGATGACACTTTGAAAATAAAATTCTCTCATAATAATGACTTGAGCCCTGCCACTCAATGTGAGAATCAGCAGAACCTGTAGGGGTTTATTTGGAGTTTATGTTCTCTGTTGTAACTTTATTTTTAATTTTTTAATGTTTAGCTTTTTGGTTTTCACTGGAAGGAAAAAGATGCTCATTTTAAATGTTGCAGTGTACAAGTTGCTTTGTTACAATAAAACCAATGTGTGTGTGTGTGCACACGTGCACGCACACAAAAAACGAAGCTGCTTTCTCATCCTAAGGGCCGTTTTCCTCTATTATTTATTTATGTTCTAATCTTTAGTCCCCCTGTCTCTTTTGGAGAAGATTGTCTGAAGCAACTTTGCACTTTGGGTCTAAGCAATCACTGGTCAAATTCTATAGCACAAATCTATCAGTGGGAAACACATTTTGAACTCACAGGTGATATTTTGTATTTAAACTTTCACTTACAGTTTCCCATATCTTTAAATTTACAGAGCCTTCTGTAGGGAACCAAGGGAATAGTTTTTTGAATGAAAGTGAAAAAAAAATGTTCTTTAAGGTCTTTGGTAATACATTACAGGAACAGAGGTGAACAAGGCATTTGGAAGGAGAAAAGTGGTCTTTGTAACCCGACTGTCCGATGACTTATTTATGTATGTTCTACCATTTCTTTTCTAACAGGTGGCTATGAGACTCCGTATTTCTCTATATATCATGGTAATACTTACTCTTTATAATTTCTCCACAATTTGAGCCCCAACTTGGGCATCACTTCACCAGATGTCACAGGGATAAGGGTGCTGAATGGCAGAGGTGTTGAGGGAGCAGTAAGACCAGAAGAAAAATAAAGAATTCAAAAGCAAACCTGGGACAAGAAAGTTTTGCATAACCTTATGGATTATTCCAAACAAGTTTGAATAAATTTACAACATTATATATACTTCTTTCTAGGGAAGAATAGGCCAAGGTCAGCAAAGAGCTGAATCAGACAATGTTGACAAAAACAACAAAGGATATCTAAGACACATGACCTAAGGAGATAAACTAGAAAAATACAGCCACTCATATAGGGGTTCCCAGTTATGAAAACTTTTACTACCTTGAGGCCCTGACCCTAGCTGCCAACCAAACCTTATCAAGTCTGTCCCTGGGTAACGGTCTCTTCATCATTTCATCAGGACCATGCAGAAAGCCTTGGGTTGGTCTGACACCAATAAATGGAAGGTATAGGGTTGAAAATGAGTACCCCCAAACTAAAGATATATGAAGAAACCACCAGTTTATAAAAGAAATTTAAAATATTATATTTAAAGATAGTTTAATCGATACGCATGAACAATACTCATCCCAGAAAGCATGAATTATTTAATGAAAATCTCAGTATTATGCATGTGATCCGTTCCTGTGAGTTACTGGTCAGGGGTATACCAAAGCACCACAAACCATATAGGCTATTACAATTGCTCCTGGATGCTCACCATAACTAAATGGAATGCTAAGATCCTATCGCCAAAGATTCCCACTTTGATTGGGAGTATCAGTCTAAGACTAATCAGGAAGCATTTACCCTGATAGCTAGCTCTCGAATGTGCCAATCATGTTGATGGAAAGAAAAGACACCAGTGGTCCTCCCCAGTGCTGAACCCTATAATACCAACCTACCAGGCAAGGTGTACCCACTTATGCAATTATAAGCACAAATGTTGTGGTGTAACAAACTACTTTTTGGTTGTATTTGAGGCCTATACACAGGAGGAATTTTTTGTCCGGTATTGTAAATCTTATCAGAAGCCCATCATTGGGTCAAGCATAGACACAAGGGTAATCCTACTGATGTTGTTTCTCT
>JABTXL010002140.1:0-22782 GCA_025134845.1 Neodon shergylaensis
ATGCAAATTAGAGTCAGTGGGAAATAGTAATAAGAGGGTTCAGAGTTCAGAGACTACAGGGTAATGAAAGGATTTTTTTTTAATTTTTTATTGAGAAAAAGAAAAAAGTTTCCTCCTCCCCCCAGCCTCCCATTTCCCTCCCCCTCCTCCCACCCTTCTCCCCCTTCCCCACTCCTCTCACCCTCCCTCTCCAGTCCAAAGAGTAGTCAGGGTTCCCTTCCCTGTGGAAAGTCCAAGGTCCTCCCCCCTCCGTCCATGTCTAGGAAGGTGAACATCCATACTGGCTAGGCTCCCACAAAGCCCAAACTTGAAGTAGGATCAAAACCCAGGGCCATTGTCCTTGGCTTCTCATCAGCCCCCATTGTTCGCCATGTTCAGAGAGTCCTGTTTTATCCCATGCTTCTTCTGTCACAGTCCAGCTGGCCTTGGTGAGCTCCCAATAGATCAGCCACACTGTCTCAGTGGTTGGGTGCACCCCTCGTGGTCCTGACTTCCTTGCTCATGTTCTCCCTCCTTCCGCTCCTCATTGGGAACTTGGGAGCTCAGTCCGGTGCTCCTGTGTGGGTCTCTGTGACTATCTCCATCCATCACCTGATGAAGGTTCTATGGTGATATGTAGCTGAGGATAGGGAACCTGAAATGACTCTATCCTATAGCCATACTGATGATTATCTTGCATATCACCATAGAAAGGATATTTTTTTAACATGTTGGGTTGAGCAGTTGGATATGTATATGGTCAAATTAAATTGTAGGCCTGAGCAAATAACTTGTGAATATAATTTTTTCATATTTAAGAAATAAGTATTTATTATTTAAAAAGTAATTTGAGTTCTCAGAGAATTTATGGAAATATTATATCTTAAACATAATTACAGTACAAGTCATCTTCATATGTTTCTACATCTAAGCATACAATATGCATTACACTTTGTATTTTATGAAGGATTAATTAAGGTACAGAAACACCATAAGTAACTCTCTCAAAGTCATACACTTATTAAGTGTTATAACTACCAAACTTCCTAGCTCCAAAGTCTACTTAAGATAAAAAAACACTGAGCTATCTATTGTTAAGGAAAAACTATAACTGTAATTTAAAATGATATTAATGCACATTCTTATATTAGGATCATACTGAAGTGTAAGGGAAGACTAAAACATAATGAACTATTGCAATCTATTTTTAAAAAAATGTCCAGAAAATGCCTACAGAGTGCAAAAGCAGCCCAGTATGTTTGTTATGGGAACAACTAGATGTTCAGCATGTTGAAGAGTAAAATAGCCCTTGGAATTCTCCTTTATTTATTGTTGAAAAATTGGAAATTGGAGAATATTAACAGATTCGAAAGCTGTTAATAAGGTGATTCAGCCAATGGGCTCTTTATAATCTGGCATTCTTTAGCATTTTCTATTGTCTAAAGAATAGCCTATTATAGTTACTGATTTAAAAGATTTTTTTCTGTCTAATGCCCCCATACCTTTGATCAGACACTGTAAGCTATAAGTCCTACTCTGCCCCAAAACTTCCTATACACTGTGACCTCAGAGGAACTCTGAAACAGAAACTACCACTACACAGAGAGGATCAAGAGAGGAACTCTGAAGCAAGGCTATGACTGCACCGAGTACACAAAGACAGTGACCCAAGATAGCAGACAAAGAGAGCAGGGCAAGAGAGCAGGGCAAGAGAGATCCCAGTGATGTCCTGAGAAACATACAATAACAGTACAGAGTAGACCAAGAACAATTCCAAAAAACACAGACAGCTACAGCAAAAATTGGATCAAGAGGCAAAGACACTTTTGGCACCAATTGGAGTAAGAGATGGGTAGGCATCAATGCAAGAGTTCATTCAACAACCTAAAAAGCAACATAGTAACACCAGAAACCTAGTGGTCATACAACAGAAAGACTTGATTATCCTAACCCAGAAGAAGCAGAAGAAAATTATTTAAACCATAACTTTATGAGAATGATGAAGACCTTTAAAGAGGAAATGAAAATTCCCTTAAAGAAATGGAAGAAAAGACAAAAATTGAAAGAACTCAATAAATCTCTGAAAGAAACCCAAGAAAACTAAGAAAATAAAAAACAATCAAACAGGTGGTGCAAACAGTTCAAGGCTTGAAGACTGAAATAGAGGCAATAAAGAAAACACAAACAGAGGTAATTCTGGACTTGGAAAATCTGGGTAAATGAACAGGAACTACAGAGGCAAGAGTAACCAAAAGAATACAAGAGACGGAAGAGAGAATATCAGGTGTTGAAGATACTATAGAGAAAATACATTCATCTGTAATATGAGGGCCTGTTTGTTGGGGTTTCTGTCCTGCCCAGTTCCCACAACTGGTAAATCCAAAAAAAATCACACAGAGTTCTCCATAAATTATAAACTGATTAGCCCATTAGCTTATGCCTCTTGCTAACTCTTATAATGTATATCAACCCATTATCTGTATCTATGTTAGCCACATGGCTCAGTACCTTTTTAAGCAGGGTAGGTCACATCCTGCTTCTTCTGTGGTCTGGGCAGGACTGCAGGAAGAACTTCCTCCTTCCCAGAATACTACTGTTCTCATTGCCCTACCTCTACTTCCTCTCTGGTTGTCCCACCTATACTTCCTGCCTGGCTACTGGCCAATCACCATTTATTTAAAACATAATTGACAGAATACAGAATTGTCCCACACCATTCATAAGTCAAAGAAAGTATTAAACCCAATAAATTCTTACCATAATCAAAACCCAAAGAAGGAAAACATACAAGCACTACCACCAAAAAATATGAGCAATTAACAATTACTGGTCATTAATATCTGTTAATATCAATGGATTTAATTCACCTATAAAAAGACACAGGCTAAGATAATGGGTATGATAACAGGATCCAGCCTTCTGCTGTATACAGGAAACATATCTCAACCTCAAAGACAAACATTACTTCAGAGTAAAGGGTTTGGAAAAGGTTTTCCAATTAAATGGACCTAAGAAACAAGTGGATGTAGCTATCCTAATATCTAACAAAAATGATTTCAAAATAAAATCAATCAGAAGAGATGGAGAAGAACACTTTATACTCATAACGGAAACGATCCATCAAGATGAACTCTCAATCCTGAACATCTATGCCCCTAATACAAGAGCACACACATGTAAAATAAACATTACTGAAGCTTATCATCACATATCAAACCCCACACACTAATAGTAGGAGATTTCAACAGTACACTCTTGCCAGTGGACAGGTCAACCAGACAGAAACATAACAGAGAAATGAGAGAACTAACAGATGTTATGACTTAAAGGAACTTGGGAGACCTCTATAGAACATTCCACTCAAACACAAAAGAATATACCTTTTGCTCAGCACCTCATAGTTCTCTAAAACTGAACACATACTTAGTAACAAAGCAAACCTCCAAAGATATAAAAAATTAGAGTAACACCCTGTATCTAATCAGATCACTATGGTTAAAAGTTAGAATTTAACAACAACACTACTCTCAGAAAGCCTACAAGCTCATGGAAAGTGAACAGTGAACTATTTAAGTACCTATGGGTCAAGGAAGAAATAAAGAAAGAAATTAAAGACTTCCTAGAATTCAAGGAAAATGAAGGCACAATGCACCGAAACCTATGGGACACTATGAAAGCAGTGCTAAGGGGATATTCATACCACTAAGTACCCACATAAAGAAAGTGGAGAAAGCACACACTAGTGACTTAACAGCACAGCTGATATCTCTAGAACAAAAAGAAGCAGACATAGCCTGGAGGAGTAAGTAGATGACAGGAAATAATCAAATTGAGGGCTGAAATCAATAAAATAGAAACAATGAAACAATCCAAAGAATCAATGAGACAGAGATGGTTCTTTGAGAAAATCAACAAGATACAAAAACCCTTATCCAAACTAATCAAAAAGTGGAAAGAGAACATCCAAATTAACAAAATTAGAAATGAAAAAAGGGACATAACAATAGACACTGAGGAAATCCAGAGAATCATTAACTCATAATACAAAACCTGTACTTTACAAAATTGGAAAACATAAAAGAAATGGTCAAATTTCTAGATAGATACCATATGTCAAAATTAAATCAAGACTAGGTAAACAATTTAAATAGACCTATAAACTGCAAGGAAATAGAAGCATTCATCAAAAGCCTCTTAACCTAAAAAAAAGTCCAGAGCTAGATGGTTTTAGTGCAGAATTATATCAGAACTTCCAAGGAGAACTAATACCTATACTCTTCAAAGTGTTCCACATGATAGAAACAGAAGGAACATTGCCAAACTCTTTTTATGAGGCTGCAGTTACTCGACATTGAAACCACACAGACTTAACTAAAAAAGAGAATTACAGACCAATCTCACTCATTAACATAGATACAAATGTACTCAATAAAATTCTGGCAAACCAAATCCAGGAACACATCAAAAAAATCATCCACCATGATCAAGTTGGCTTCATCCCAGTGATGCAGGGATGGTTCAACATACAAAAATCTAACAATGTAGTCCATCATATAAATAAACTGAAAGAGAAAAACCCATGTGATCATTTCATTAGATGCTGAAAAAGCAATTGACAAAATCCAACTCCCCTTCATGATAAGGCTTTGGAGAGATCAGGGATACAAGGAACATATATAAATATAATAGAAGCAATATAGAGCAAGCCAACAGTCAGCATCAAATTAAATGGAAAGAAACTCAAAAAAATCCCACTAAAATCAGGAACAAGACAAGTCTGTCAACTCTCCTCATTCAACATAGTTCTTGAAGTTCTGGCTATAGCAATAAAACAATAAAATAAGATCAATGGGATTCAAATTGGAAAGGAAGAAGTCAAAGTTTTGTTATTTTCAAATGATATGATAGTATATATAAGTGATTCCCAAAACTCTACCAGGGAACTCCTGATTTAAAAAAAAATCAGTGAAGGGGCAGGCTACAACAACAACTCAAAAAATAATAGTAGCCCTCTTATATAAAAATGATAAAGACCCGGGCGGTGGTGGCGCACGCCTTTAATCCCAGCACTTGGGAGGCAGAGGCAGGCGGATCTCTGTGAGTTCGAGACCAGCCTGGTCTACAGAGTTAGTTCCAGAACAGGCTCCAAAACCACAGAGAAACCCTGTCTCGAAAAACCAAAAAAAAAAGATTAAGAAACTTTTAGTACCATGAAAATAGCTTATAATTCTACCTTTTGGACACAGTTATAAGGGTTTTGTTCCACCTTACTTAAATCTGATTTGTAACCTGCCTTTCCTGATTTATTTGTATCAGTATAGAATGTACTGGCTCCAATTATTGCTGTGTCCAGCACAATGTGGGGAAGAATCCAAGTAGTTCTATTTATAAGGTTAATTCTGTTGCTTTTGGAATACTTGCTATTAATCTTTCCTAAAAATTAGCACAAACTCTTTGCCAGGGTTCACTGTCTCCCCCCAATTTTTTTTTTTTTTTGGTTTTTCGAGACAGGGTTTCTCTGTGGTTTTGGAGCCTGTCCTGGAACTATGTTTTAATTTCATCAGTAGTAAAACAAATTATAATCTTTGTTGGAACTATTCCTGCTAGGTGGAAAAGTTTCAATTTTCCTTTTATAATTAATTCAGAGACCTTTTATGAATAAGTTTTTCATTTTTTGCTTGGTTTATGTGGTAAAAGATCCATTCGAAGATAATATTCTGCCTCTGCATTAAAATTCCTGTAGAGAAAATCTGGAAGGCAATATGATTAGAATGCAGTTTAGATTTGGATCCACCAGATTAACATGTGCCTTCTGTAATTTCTCTTCAACTAAAGTTAATTTTTTCTCAGCTTTAGCTGTTAATTCCCTGGGACTATTTAAGTCTTTGTCATTTTCTATGTTTTTTTTTCAATGAGTTATTAGATCAGGTGTTATCCCAACTGCAGGTCGTAGATAGGAAATGTCTCCTAGCAATCTTTGAAAGTTATTAAGAGTCCATAGTCGGTCTATCCTAATTTGCACTTTTGTGTTCTATTTTTTGTAAAGCTATTTTATAACCTAGGTAATTGATAAAATCTCCTATTTGCATTCTTTCAGGGAACAATTTATAATTCTCATTTATGAAAAATTTTGTTTACTTCAAGATTTTTTCTAAAGTATCTGCATTTGAGTCAGATAAAAATATCGTTCATGTAATGGTAAATTATAGATTTAGGAAATTGTTTATGTATTATTTCCAATGGCTGACTTACAAAAGATCAGCAATTGATTACAGGCTATTGATCATTTCCTGTGGAAGGACGGTCCATTGATATCTCCTAGCAGGCTGATAGTTATTATAAGTAGGAATCATGAGGCAAATCTTTCTCTGTCCTTTTCTTATAAAGGTATACTGAACTGAAGAAACAATTCTTTTAAATAAATAACTATAAGAGGCTACCCTTTAGGTAATAGGAAAAGCAAAGGAATTCCAGATTGTAGAGGGCCCACAGGTTGAATTACTTTATCGATAGCTCTTAGATCTGTCATTATTCTCCATTTTCAAGATTTCTTTTATTAATAAATACAGGAGAATTCCAATGGCTGATACATTCTTCAATACGGTGAGCATTTAATTGCTCCTATATTAGCTCTTCTAAAGCCTACAGTTTCTCTTCTGTTAAAGGCCATTGTTTAATCCATATGGTTCCTCAGTTAACCATTTTAAAGGTAGAGCCATTGGTACCTCTGAAGGTTTGCTAGTTGTTTTGTGTTCTTGTACAGCCTGAATGACTGGTGACCTTTTTTTTATTCTACCTTATAATACCCTTCCCAGAAGCATGAGTTTCTGAGACAGCAGGAATGTTAACCTGGGTATTCCACTGCCATAGAAGTTCATGACACCATAAATTTACTGCAATATTAGTCACATATGGCCCCAGCCTTTCTCTCTGTCCTTCTGGCCCTATCCATTAAACCTATCTTGTTTCACTTGAGATAAGGTTTCAATTCCTAGGAATTGAATGTATACATCTTGAAGAGGTCAATTCAGAAACCAAGATTTTGGAGTAAGGATAGTGATATTCACACTCATATCAAGTAATCCTTCAATTACAATCTTATTTATACACATTTTTAGCTTTGGTCTTTGATCATTTATGGAAGTCTGCCAAAATATAAGTTTCCTTTTTTCTATTAGAACTTTTGATTCATCCTCCATGTTTAATCCATCTTCCTGAACAGCATGTCTTTTTACACTGAATTTTTTAATTTTCTTGGTTGGACTCGTCCTCCACAGTGACTGGGAATGACTGGACCACATTTGACCTGGGGACCTGTGAGAGGCCCCCCAAGGAATTTCCTGATCATAACAAGTTGCCTTGCTTGTCATTGTTGATTTACATTCATTGATTCAATGTAGGTCTTCTACATAATCCATAATCTAATAATTCTACATAATCCAGAAGATTGAGCTCTTCTAATTTTGTCACAGAGGAGACAGCATTTCTAGGAATGTCTTGTCTATAATCCCTTCTCAGCTGCCCCAGTCTATCACTATTAAAATATTTGACATTTTGATGTCTCTTAATAACTTTGGAAATTGTTTCTCCTACCTGGGCCTCAGTATTATAGTCACATGCTTCAACATTCATTGTATGTAGGATCCATTCATTTATTGGTGCTGATCTAACCTTTAAAGGCCCAAGTTTCTTTTTGCATTCTAAGTTGGCATTTTCTTTCTTTTTTGTTATTTCTTTTTTTAATTTATTATTATTATTATTTATTTATTTATTAAAGATTTCTGTCTCTTCCCCACCATCCCCTCCCCCAATTAACTCCCCCTCTCTCATCAGCCCGAAGAGCAGACCAGGTTCCCTGCCCTGTGGGGAGTCCAAGGACCTCCCACCTCCTTCCAGGTCTAGTAAGGTGAACATCCAAACTGCCTAGGCTCCTACAAAGCCAGTACGTGCAGTAGGATCAAAACCCAATGCCATTGTTCTTGACTTCTCAGCAGTCCTCATTGTTCACTATGTTGAGCAAGTCCGGTTTTATTCCATGCTTTTTCAGACCCAGTCCAGCTGGCCTTGGTGAGTTCCTGAAAGAACATCCCCATTGTCTCAGTGTGTGGGTGCACCCCTCGCAGTCCTGAGTTCCTTGCTCATGCCCTCTCTCCTTCTACTCCTGATTTGGACCTTGGGGTTGTAGCCCGGTGTTCCAGTGTGGGACTCTGTCTCTGTCTCCATTCATTGCCTGATGAAGGTTAATATCCAGGAGGATAACTATATGTTTTTCTTTGGGTTCACCTTCTTATTTAACTTCTATAGATTCACAAATTATAGGCTCAATGTCCTTTATTTATGGCTAGAAATCAATTATGAGTGAGTACATCCCATGTTCCTCTTTTTAGGTCTGGCTTACCTCACTCAGGATAGAGTTTTCTATTTTCATCCATTTGCATGCAAAATTCAAGAAGTCATGGCTTTTTACTGCTGAGTAGTACTCTAATATGTATATATTCCATACTTTATCCATTCGTCCATTGAAGGGCGTCTAGGTTGTTTCCAGGTTCTGGCTATTACAAACAATGCTACTATGAACATAGTTGAGCATATACTTTTGTTGTATGATAGGGCCTCTCTTGGGTATATTCCCAAGAGTGGTATTGCTGGGTCCAGGGGTAGGTTGATCCCAAATTTCCTGAGAAACCGCCACACTGCTTTCCAAAGTGGTTGCACAAGTTTGCATTCCCACCAGCAATGGATGAGTGTACCCCTTTCTCCACAACCTCTCCAGAAAAGGCTATCATTGGTGTTTTTGATTTTAGCCATTCTGACAGGTGTAAGATGATATCTTAAAGTTGTCTTGATTTGCATTTCCCTGATCGCTAAGGAGGTTGAGCATGACCTTAAGTGTCTTTTGGCCATTTGAACTTCTTCTGTTGAGAATTCTCTTTTCAGCTCAGTGCCCCATTTTATAATTGGGTTGATTAGCCTTTTACAGTCTAGTTTCTTGAGTTCCTTATATATTTTGGAGATCAGACCTTTGTCAGTTGCCGGGTTGGTGAAGATCTTCTCCCAGTCAGTGGGAGAAGCCTTTTTGTCTTAGTGACAGTGTCCTTTGCTTTACAGAAGCTTCTCAGTCTCAGGAGGTCTCATTTATTCAGTGATGCTCTTAATGTCTGTGCTACTGGGGTTATACGTAGGAAGTGGTCTCCTGTGCCCATGTGTTGAAGAATACTTCCCACTTTCTCTTCTATCAGGTTCAGTGTGTTCAGACTGATATTGAGGTCTTTAATCCATTTGGACTTGAGTTTTGTGCATGGTGATAGATATGGATCTATTTTCATTCTTCTACAGATTGACATCCAGTTTTGCCAGCACAATTTGTTAGATCCTTTATCGAAAATCAGGTGTTCATAGGTTTGTGGGTTAAAGTCCGGGTCTTCTATTCAATTCCATTGGTCAACTTCTCTTTTTTTTAATGCCAATACCAAGCTGTTTTCAATACTGTAGCTCTGTAATAGAGTTTGAAGTCAGGGATGGTAATGCCTCCAGATGATCCTTTATTGTATAAGATTGTTTTGGCTATCCTGGGTTTTTTGTTTTTCCATATAAAGTTGATTATTGTCTTCTCAAGGTCTGTGAAGAATTTTGATGGGATTTTGATGGGGATTGCATTGAATCTATAGATTGCTTTTGGTAGAATTGCCATTTTTACTATGTTGATCCTCCCAATCCAAGAGCAAGGGAGATCCTTCCATTTTCTGGTGTCCTCTTCAATTTCTTTCTTCAAAGACTTAAAGTTCTTGTCAAATAGATCTTTCACTTCCTTGGTCAGAGTTACCCCAAGATATTTTATGCTATTTGTGGCTATCGTGAAAGGTGATGCTTCTCTGATTTCCCTCTCTTCTTCCTTATCCTTAGTTTATAGGAAGGCAACTGAATTTTTGGAGTTGATCTTGTATCCTGCCACATTACTAAAGGTGTTTATCAGCTGTAGGAGTTCTTTGATAGAGTTTTTGGGGTCGCTTATGTATACTATCATATCATCTGCAAATAACGAAAGTTTAACTTCTTCCTTTCCAATACGAATCCCCTTGATCCCCTTATGTTGTCTTATTGCTATTGCTAGAACTTCAAGCACTATATTGAAGAGGCATGGAGAGAGTGGACAGCCTTGTCATGTTCCTGATTTTAGTGGTATGGCTTTGAGTTCTTCTCTGTTTAATTTAATGTTGGCTGTCAGCTTGCTGTAAATAGCTTTTATTATATTTAGGTATGATCCTTGTATCCCCGATCTCTCCAAGACCTTCATCATAAAGGGTTGTTGAATTTTGTCGAATGCTTTTTCAGCATCTAATGAAATGATCATATGATTTTTTTCTTTCAGTTTATTTATATGATAGATTACATTGATAGATTTGCATATGTTGAATCAGCCCTGCATCTCTAGGATAAAGCCTACTTGATCATAATGGATAATTTTTCTAATGTGTTCTTGGATTCGGTTTTCCAGTATTTTATTGAGAATTTTTGCGTCGATGCTCATGAGCGAGATTGGCCTGTAATTCTCTTTCTTGGTTAAGTCTTTGTGAGGTTTTGGTATCAGAGTGACTGTAGCTTCATAAAAGGAATTTGGCAATGACTCTTCTGTTTCTATATTGTGAAATAACTTAAGGAGTATAGGTATTAGCTCTTCTTGGAAGCTCTGGTAGAATTCTTCATCGAAACCATCTGGTCCTGGGCTTTTTTTGGAAGGGAGGTTTTTTGATAACAGCTTCTAATTCTTTGCGACTGACAGGTTTATTCAGATTGTTCACCTGGTCTTGGTTTAGCTTTGTTATATGGTACTTATCCAAAAAAATGTCCATTTCTTTTGCATTTTCCAGTTTTGTGGCATACAGGCTTTTGTAGTAAGATCTAATAATTCTCTGAATTTCCTCTATGTCTGTGGTTATGTCCCCCTTTTCATTTCTGATCTTATTTATTTGCATGTTCTCTCTCTGTCATTTAATTAGTTTGGATAGGGGTTTGTCGATCTTGTTGATTTTCTCCAAGAACCAACTTTTTGTTTCATTGATTATTTGGATTGTTTTCTGTGTTTCTATTTTGTTGATTTCAGCCGTTAGTTTGATTATTTCCAGTCTTCTACTCCTCCTGGGCACATCTGCTTCTTTTTTTTCTAGAGCTATCGGGTGTGCTGTTAAGTCTCCAATGTATGCTTTCTCCGTTTTCATTAAGTGGGCACTTAGTGCTATGAACTTTCCTCTTAGCACTGCTTTCATTGTGTCCCATAGATTTGAGTCTCTTTATTTTCATTAATTTCAAGGAAGACTTTAATTTCTTTCTTAATTTCTTCCTTGACTCAGGTGTGGTTCAGTAGTTGACTGTTGAGTTTCTATGAGTTTGTCGGCTTTCTGGGGGTAGCATTGTTGTTGCCTTCTATCTTTAATCCATGGTGATCTGATAAGACACAGGTGGACACTGAGGACACTGATATTTTTTTGTATCTGTGGAGGTTCCCTTTGTTACCAAGTATGTGGTCAATTTTCAAGAAGGCTCCATGAGATGCTGAGAAGAAGGTATATTCTTTCCTATTTGGGTGGAGTGTTCTATAGATGTCTGTTAAGTCCATTTGCTTCATTACCTCCAATAATTCTCTTAGTTCTCTATTAGGTTTCTGTTCGATTGATCTGTCCATTGGTGAGAGAGGTATGTTGAAGTCTCCTACTACTAGTGTGTGTGGTTTGATGTCTGCCTTGAGTTTTAGTAATATTTCTTTTATATAAGTGGGTGCTTTTATATTAGGGACATAGATATTCAAGATTGAGACTTCATCCTGATGAATTGTTCCTGTTATTAGTATAAAATGTCCATCTCGATCACTTCTGATTGAATTTAGTTTGAAGTCAGTTTTGTTAGAAATTAGTACGGCCATGCCTGCTTGTGTCTTAGGCTCGTTTGCTTGAAAAACCTTTTTACAATCCTTTACTCTGAGTAGGTGCCTGTCTTTGTGGGTGAGATGTGTTTCTTCTAAGCAGCAGAATGTTGGATCCTGTTTTCGTATCCAATCTCTTAGCCTGTGCCTTTTTACAGGTGAATTGAGTCCAGTAATATTAAGTGATATTAATGACCAGTAGTTGTTTACTCCGGTTATTCTTATTGTTTTTGGTAGTAGAGTTTGTGTGTCTCCCTTCTTTGAGTTGTGCTGGTAAAGGGTTGCTAGATGCCTGAGTTATTGTAGGTAGTGTTGACAATGTTGGATTCTTTGGGTTGTGATTTTCCTTCTATTACTTTCTGTAAGGCTGGATTTGTGGATACGTATTGTTTGAATTTGTTCTTATCCTGGAATGTCTTGTTTTCTCCATTGATATTGAATGATAGCTTGGCTGGGTATAGTAGCTTGGGCTTGCATCCATGGTCTCTTAGTTTCTGGAGTACATCTATCCAGGACCTTCTGGCTTTCATGGTTTCCATAGAGAAGTCAGGTGTAAGTCTGATCGATTTACCTTTATAAGTTACTTGGCCTTTTTCCTTTGCAGCTCTTAATATTCTTTCTTTAATCTGTATGTTTTGTGTTTTGACTATTATATGGCGAGGGGATGGTTTTTTTTTTGATCCAGTCTATTTGGTGTTCTGTATGCTTCTTGAATATTCAGAGGAATATCTTTCTTTAAGTTGGGAAAGTTTTCTTCCATAATTTTGTTAAAAATATTTTCTGGGCCTTTGAGCTGTGACTCTTCTCCTTCTTGTATCCCTATTATTTTTAGGTTTGGTCTTTTTATTGTGTCCCATATTTCCTGAATGTTTTGTGATGAGAATTTGTTGGCTTTGCTGTTTTCTTTGATCAGGGCGTTTATTTTCTCTATGGTGTCCTCAGAATCTGAGATTCTTTCTTCTATCTCTTGTATTCTATTGATTATGCTTTTTTTTGTAGTCTCTGCTCATTGACCTAGATTTTCCATATCCAGCCGGTCCTCAGTTTTTGTTTTCTTCCTTGCTTCCATTTCAGTTTTCAATTCTTGAACTGTTTCTATTACCTGTTTGATTGTTTTTTCTTGGTTTCCCAGGGTATCATTTACATATTTACTCATTTCTTCAAACTTTTTGTTATACTTCTCATCAATTTCTATAAGGGCATTTTTTACATGTTGTTTGAGGGACTCTATTGCTTTCATAAAGTCATTCTTTCCCACTTCTTCTGTGCTAGGGAGTTCAAGTCCTTCTGTTGTAAGATCATTGGGTTTGGTGTTTTCATGTTGTTTTTCAAATTGTTGGGTGAATTCTTGCCTTGGTGCCTGCCCCTCTCCTCCTACTGATACTATCTAGTGGGTCTTTTGAATTAGTTGTAGTGGGATGATCTTCTCTCAGTGTGGGCTTCACTGTTTCAAGCTTGGATCATCAAAAATATAAGTTCGCCTCTGCCGCGCTGCTGCCCACATCTGCGCAGGTCTGCCTGAGCCGCCGCCTGCGTCTGCACAGGTCTGCCCTTCTAAGTTGACATTTTCAAAAGCCAGATATTCATTAAGTATTCAAATAGCTTCTGAGTCTGTTACTCCTATTTGTTCAGCCTTCATCAATCTTTGTAAAAAGTCACTAAAGGGTTCTCTTTGGCCATGTTTAACCCTGGTATATGATTCAATTATTTCTTCTAATTCTTGAATCTTGTCCCAAGCATTTAAGCTTGCTGTATGACATAGGGACAAGATGTGTTCATCATAAAGAGCTTGATGCTGTGGATCAACATAAGTGTCCTTGTCAAGAATTTGTTCTTGGGAAGCCTCAAATCCTCTTGCTCTTCCTTGTTACTCTAAATTTTTTCCTTTTCTCCCCTGTAACATTTCCACAGTAACTGTGGTCCTTCTTTGAGGACTGCTGAAACTAATTGAAGCCCATTGTGTGAAGTAGCCATATTGCTTAAAGGTCATTTCTTTATCATATCACTAACAAATGGTGACTGCAAGACAGAAGATACTACTGCTTGCTTAATTTCTTTTAGATTGTTCATACCTATAAGTTTCCATTTACATTCTTTGAATTTTTGTGGGGTAGTTAGCATTTGATGGTTTGTCAGTGATGATTACAGGGTAAGTATTTCAAACTCTTGGTAAGTCATCTCTGACAAGCTTTTTGCGATGCTAAATCCTGTCCTTGTACGTATTCTTCCTGCTCATCAGTTTCAATAATTTTCTCAATCACTTCAAATCACTTTACCACTGTCTTTTGTAAAGCCAGAATCTCTTTAGATGGGAATATTTCTAATGATTTCATTGACTCAAACAACTTATGATCCTCATTCTGCACATATGAGTCCAAGATATGAAATTTTCCATTAATGATAATTCTCATTCTTGGATAATACTTGGATGGTATGCAGAGTCTTCCTGGTACTATTTGCTATCATATCTTTTAAAAAAGATTTTGTTTGTCAATTTCAACAGTATGAATTCTTTCAGATAATTTCTCAGCACCCTTTTGTAAGGATTTATAACCCATACTTTTCAGTAGTTTAAATACTGTCAGCTAGCTGTTAACTATTAGTCTGTAAAGACTTTATCATTTATAAAAGTGCCCCATGCTTGACTCTGGTATCGAACCATCTTTTTGAAGATATATTATGAAGGACAAAACTAAGTCTCAATACTAGGACAATGGATGCATCAGAAAAATCACATAAGCCTTGCAAAACACCATCAATAGTGTAAGCAAAAATGTTATAAAATTCCTGGGTGGTGATATTGTCTGTCATAATTTAACTTTAAAATTTATTGATTTCTTTTTTTTTTTACTCTTGGTTATCAAATTTATTTTTTTTTCTTTTTTTATTGAGAAAAAGAAAAAAGTTTCCACCTCCCCCCAGCCTCCCATTTCCCTCCCCCTCCTCCCACCCTTCTCCCCCTCCCCCCACTCCTCTCACCCTCCCTCTCCAGTCCAAAGAGTAGTCAGGGTTCCCTTCCCTGTGGAAAGTCCAAGGTCCTCCCCCCTCCGTCCATGTCTAGGAAGGTGAACATCCAAACTGGCTAGGCTCCCACAAAGCCAGAACTTGAAGTAGGATCAAAACCCAGGGCCATTGTCCTTGGCTTCTCATCAGCCCCCATTGTTCGCCATGTTCAGAGAGTCCTGTTTTATCCCATGCTTCTTCCGTCACAGTCCAGCTGGCCTTGGTGAGCTCCCAATAGATCAGCCACACTGTCTCAGTGGTTGGGTGCACCCCTCGTGGTCCTGACTTCCTTGCTCATGTTCTCCCTCCTTCCGCTCCTCATTGGGAACTTGGGAGCTCAGTCCGGTGCTCCTGTGTGGGTCTCTATGACTATCTCCATCCATCACCTGATGAAGGTTCTATGGTGATATGCAAGATAATCATCAGTATGGCTATAGGATAGAGTCATTTCAGGTTCCCTATCCTCAGCTGCCCAAGGAACTAACTGGGGACCTCGCCTTGGGCTCCTGTGAACATACCTATTTTTGGGTTTTCAGTAAATTGTTGTAGCTGTAATAATCTTTATTGGCCAGTAGGTGTCACAGTTGTGGGTATGCATGAAAGAAAGACACAAAAAGTTGTTTCTGCGCTGGCTAAGCTAGGTTCCACATCGTCAGAGTCTTTAAATGTTAAAGTTGATTTTGTACATGCCCTGTGGAAAGTCCAAGGCCCTCCCTCCTCCATCCAGGCCTAGGAAGGTGTGCATAAAAACAGAATAGGATCCCAAAAAAGCCAGTACATGCAGTAGAATCAAATCCCAGGGCCATTATCATTGGCTTCTCAGTCAGCCCTCATTGTCAGCAACATTCGGAGAGTCCACTTTGATCAAATGCTCATTCAATCCTAGTCCAGCTGGCCTTAGTGAGCTCCCCTTAGGTCAGTCACACCATCTCAGTGGGTGGACAAACCCCTCGCAGTCCTGACTTCCTTGCTCATCTTCTCCCTCTTTCTGCTCTTCAACTGGACCTTGGGAGCTCAGTTCAGTGCTCCTATGTGGGTCTCTGTCTCTATCTCCATCCATCCCCGGATGAAGGCTTTATGGTGATATTCAAGATATTCATCTGTGTGGCTATGAGTCAAGGCCAGTTCAGGCACCCTCTCCTCCACTGCCCAACGACCTAGCTGGGGACATTCCCTTGGACACCTGGGCACCCCTCTAAAGTTAAGGCTCTTGCCATCCCTAAAATGGCTCCCTTAATTAAGATATCTTCCTCTCTGCTCCCGTATCCGTCCTTCCTCCATCTCAACCATCACACTCCCACAAGCTCTCCCCAATCCTTCCCGTCTCCCTTCTCTCTCCCCCTTCCCCTTCTCTCCACCCTTCCCTACTACCATGCTTCCTTTTGCCCGGCAGTTTTGTCTGCTTCCAATATCCAGGAGGATCTATATATGCTTTTCTTTGGGTTCACCTTATTATTTAACTTCTCTAGGATCATGAACTATAGGCTCAATGTCCTTTGTTTATGGCTAGAATCCACTTATGAGTGAGTACATACCATATTCATAAGGATCCAGCAATTCCACTCTTGGGAATATACCCAAGAGATGCCCAATCATACTACAAAAGCATTTGTTCAACTATGTTCATAAAAGCACTATTTGTAATAGCCAGAACCTGGAAACAACCTAGGTACCCCTCAATGAAAGAACAGAAAAAGAAAGTGTGGAATATATACACATTAGAGTTCTACTCAGTGGTAAAAACAATGACATCTTGAATTCTGCATGCAGATGGATTGAAATAGAAAACACTATCCTGAATGAGACAACCCAGACCCAAAAAGATGAATATGGTATGTTCTCACTCATTGAAAACATTTTTAATATATTATATTTATTATAAAAGATCTGAAATAAATGTTAGATATACCTACATTGCATATTTTTTCATAGGAAGCACATGAAGCTTTTGGAAAATAATCCTTTGAGAATGACTTGCCTAGGCCATTAGTTACTGTCACCATATCTATAGTCATCACTATCCAGGCTGGTTACAAGTTCCTTGAACATTCCAAATAAGTGAGAATCCATCTTCCGGATATCTGTGGGAGTTAAGGTGGAAGGCACATTTAATACTCCTCATATTGTTCTAGCCTAAAAAAAAACAGAGAAAGCTATACCAAACCAGAGGCACATAAAGCGTCAAGGTCCATTTTAATGAATGAATCTTATACATTAGCTTCTACCTCCAAATTTGTGCTTTCTTTGTAAATAGCTATATCAGCTTGGGATTCAGAGTTAAAAATCAATGGCCTATGGAGTCAGATCTCATTCAAACTACAATAAGTTTTCATGATGAAAAGCATTAAGTTATATAAATCCAGGCCTCAAGGACAGGGTTTCTCTGTTTAAGTCAAAGTTGTGATGCTTCTGACTGTGGTCTTTGCCATTGATTTCTTTATTTTTCCATATTATCATCAATGGTAAAAGAGATACTAAAATTGAGTCTGCAAGTAGGGATGATTTGGATTATGTTGCTTCTAAATGGTAAAATACTAGCAATATAGCAAAGGTCACTTAGGCAATTCTAGCCCATGCTCATGTTGAACACAAACCAATATTTACTTCTATGTTTTCAGTAGTCAATTTAGAATGGAAAATAGAATGAATAAACATTCATAACATCCAGTGATTCTAAGAAAACAAGCTAAGTATGGGTAAGTGTTCTTGATTCTATGATCAAATATCTACTTTTGCCATAATATGTAAAACAAAACACTCACTACTAAAATATGTGCCTGCCTGCAACAAAAAACTGTTTTGTTTTGTTTTGTTTGGTTTGGTTTGGTTTTATGGTGAATCTAATATCTTACAGAAAGTCAACTTGGGGAATAACCTTTGAAAGAAACCTTTTAAAGCCACTTCCAAGATTTAAAACCACCTATCTCCAAAAAAATTTTCAGCTATTCTTTTAAAGATTTATTTACTCATTTATTGCATTATATGGGTGTTTTGTTTGCATGTATGTCTACATGCCATAAACGGCATCATATCCCACTGAGCTATAGTTATAGACGGTTCTGAACTGCCATGTGGGTGCTGGGAATTGAACTCAGGGCCACAGAGCCATCTGTCCAGTTTCTCAGCTGGCCGTTTCTGAATTAACAGTAAGAGAGTGTTAAAGTGTTATATGAGAACAATGGAAAGTCATTTCAACAGTTAATTGTTTCCATAAGGGAGGAATCCTGAGGTGTTTCATAAGACTCTCACTTTGGTTTGTCTCCATTTTCATTCTTCTCCCCACATTGTGAGTAGTTAGTCCACATGGGAAGGATATTGTTCTTTAATGTTCCTTAAATTCTATACCCTGGAGGGAAGGTCATTATTGAGATTATATAATAGTTCATTAGTACCAGCCCTGAGCTATTTCTGAGTAGAAGAGAGGCTTCTTTTCAATCTATCCATAGTCAGCCTATATAGATTTTCTTTGACTATTGAACTGTAAATATATGGAGAGCTACTTCTGTGATGTACTTGTTCTCCTTAATGCTGCTGCTATCTCTACATCAGGCACAAGAAAACTGTGTAGTTCCTGTGACATGCCTGGCTTCTAGGAGAATGATAAAGAATATCTTGCCTAAATGTTCTTAAAGAAAAAAGTCTCTAAACCTAAATTCTTCTATCCCTTTCTTGTCTGAAGGCCAATTAATGCCTTGTAGATAGTCAGATCATTTCCTGAGTTGGTCAGGACCTTGTCCCAAATCTCAGGAAAGGCACTGATTATGTGAGCACACAAAAGGGGGTTGATGTTTTCCAGTGTTAAAGGCTCTAGTTCTTGCTTGGGGATAGGGTATCAGATGGTGGGAGAGCTTGTAACTCGGAAGATTATAACAAAGAAAGTTGTGTAGGGATTATAGATTTCTTAAGAAACCACAGATTTCTAAAGAACTTTCTTGGTTGGGGGTAAGAAAGAGGAGAAGAAAACATGAGAAAATCAGTCATAAACTTCAGTAAGAAAGACTGGGTATTCTGTGATAAAGATCTCCTTAGACAGACCTTACAAGCAATTAATCATGCTAAACTTCTGCAGTACTGCAGTTTGTCCATCCAGGAGCCCTGATCTCACAATCCTATCTGTATCTCTGTTTCTGTCCTTTCTTCTTTCTTCACTGACCAGCTAGATGAATCCCTGAAGCCATGAAGACCTTGACATGTACACACATGTATGTCTGTTATATATGAATTTTTAAGTAAGCTTATAAATAATGTTTCCCCGTGGCTTTTTCAAATGTCTTTGCTGTTACCTATCTCTCCTTCCTCCCTCTACTCCCAATATTGCTTTCTCACCTGTGTTCAACTATCTCCCTCTCTCAGCTCCTTTTCCTCACTTCACATCCATGTGGCTTCATTCCTGGCTTCTTTGCTTTGGATTTATATTGATTTATATTCAAATCTAAACATCCAGAAATAGAAACCACAAATCAAACCAAACAATACTTTTTCTGAGTCTCAGTTTCTTCACTTAAGTATATTTTCCATTTCATCAATTTGCTTTTAATTTTAACGATTTCAATTTTCATTACACTTTAACACAATCCCTTTTTTGAAATGCTCCATGTTTTAATTATCTATTAACCAAGAAATGGACATTTAGCTTGTTTCCATATATTCTCTATAGTGAACAGAATGACAGTAAGAATGCCTGAGGAAGTAGATTGGTGATTCCTTTGGTATATGACAAGGAATACCTGGATCACATGGTAGATTTATTTTTAGCTTTCTCCCCACTAATTTGCCTGGCTACTCATTGGTACAAACCCTAGCCTTACACTTGGGTAGGACTACTGTTTGCACTAGTTCTTTGTACTACTATTTTCTAAATTGCTGGGGTAGTTTGAAAGAAAATGACCCCCAAAGGAGTGGCACTGTTATGAGATGTGGCTTTGTTGTAGTAGGTATGACCTTGGAGGAAGTGTATCAATATGGAGGTGGACTTTGTGGTTTCATACATGCTCAAACTTCACCCAATGTCTTGGTGACACCGATTTCCTGTTGACTGCAAGATACAGGACTCTCAGTTCCTTCTCCAGCACAATTTCTTCCTTCATGCCCCCATACCCCACCAGGATGATAATGAACTGAACCTCTGAATTGTGAGGCATCCCCATTAAATCTTTACCTGGTTGACTGACCACTCTGATGCGGGTGCAGATGAGTTAGGAGAGGTCATCAAAGGCGACATTTGGCCAGACCCCTTGCAGTACTATTTTGTTCCTGAAATGAATGATGAAGAAGGAGAGGCAGAAGATGACGACAATGATGATGATGAAGAAGAAGGCTTGGAAGATATTGATGAACGAGATGAAGATGAAGGTGAAGAAGATGAAGATGATGATGAAGGGAAAGAAGGAGAGGAGGATGAAGGCAAGGATGACTAACACAGAAGACTGATGGATTCCAACCTCTTTTATTTATTTGTTTATTTTTTAAATTTCTCCAGTACCTAGGAGCAAGTTGCAGTCATTTCCCTCCCCACTTCATCCCTCTTGTGCTCAGTTGCCCTGTTTTGGGGGTCTCACTTCTAAATACAATGGTTCTCAACTTATTTTTCGGAAAATGTCTTGAGAAAAATACAATGGGAAAAGAATTTCCATTACTCTGTTCTACGTTCATTTTTACCCTTTCTTGTCTCAAACTGTGGATTCACCACCACTGTGCTCTGTGTGGGAAAAAATGAAAAGACCTTTAGCCCCTTTGACTCTGTTGGATGCTGGGGGGTGCAAAGCCCCTGTGTAGTAGTGCATAGCATTCTAGCTTTTTTCCTTTCTCTGTATATTAAGCTTAAAGGTTACACTGTGTCTATGTGAATACAGTTAGCATTTACCAACATCTGTCTACTTTCTCTTGTTTAATAAAAAGAAAAAAAGGAAAAGGGGGTTAGAAGGTCAGCAAGGGTGGGTTTGAGGTGTCAGGGGGTAAGTGGGCACTGTGACAACATGGCTTCTCCTTTGGCATGTTTAATTGTGATGTTTAATACACATCCTTGAAGTTTAAGATGACACTTTGAAAATAAAATTCTCTCATAATAATGACTTGAGCCCTGCCACTCAATGTGAGAATCAGCAGAACCTGTAGGGGTTTATTTGGAGTTTATGTTCTCTGTTGTAACTTTATTTTTAATTTTTTAATGTTTAGCTTTTTGGTTTTCACTGGAAGGAAAAAGATGCTCATTTTAAATGTTGCAGTGTACAAGTTGCTTTGTTACAATAAAACCAATGTGTGTGTGTGTGCACACGTGCACGCACACAAAAAACGAAGCTGCTTTCTCATCCTAAGGGCCGTTTTCCTCTATTATTTATTTATGTTCTAATCTTTAGTCCCCCTGTCTCTTTTGGAGAAGATTGTCTGAAGCAACTTTGCACTTTGGGTCTAAGCAATCACTGGTCAAATTCTATAGCACAAATCTATCAGTGGGAAACACATTTTGAACTCACAGGTGATATTTTGTATTTAAACTTTCACTTACAGTTTCCCATATCTTTAAATTTACAGAGCCTTCTGTAGGGAACCAAGGGAATAGTTTTTTGAATGAAAGTGAAAAAAAAATGTTCTTTAAGGTCTTTGGTAATACATTACAGGAACAGAGGTGAACAAGGCATTTGGAAGGAGAAAAGTGGTCTTTGTAACCCGACTGTCCGATGACTTATTTATGTATGTTCTACCATTTCTTTTCTAACAGGTGGCTATGAGACTCCGTATTTCTCTATATATCATGGTAATACTTACTCTTTATAATTTCTCCACAATTTGAGCCCCAACTTGGGCATCACTTCACCAGATGTCACAGGGATAAGGGTGCTGAATGGCAGAGGTGTTGAGGGAGCAGTAAGACCAGAAGAAAAATAAAGAATTCAAAAGCAAACCTGGGACAAGAAAGTTTTGCATAACCTTATGGATTATTCCAAACAAGTTTGAATAAATTTACAACATTATATATACTTCTTTCTAGGGAAGAATAGGCCAAGGTCAGCAAAGAGCTGAATCAGACAATGTTGACAAAAACAACAAAGGATATCTAAGACACATGACCTAAGGAGATAAACTAGAAAAATACAGCCACTCATATAGGGGTTCCCAGTTATGAAAACTTTTACTACCTTGAGGCCCTGACCCTAGCTGCCAACCAAACCTTATCAAGTCTGTCCCTGGGTAACGGTCTCTTCATCATTTCATCAGGACCATGCAGAAAGCCTTGGGTTGGTCTGACACCAATAAATGGAAGGTATAGGGTTGAAAATGAGTACCCCCAAACTAAAGATATATGAAGAAACCACCAGTTTATAAAAGAAATTTAAAATATTATATTTAAAGATAGTTTAATCGATACGCATGAACAATACTCATCCCAGAAAGCATGAATTATTTAATGAAAATCTCAGTATTATGCATGTGATCCGTTCCTGTGAGTTACTGGTCAGGGGTATACCAAAGCACCACAAACCATATAGGCTATTACAATTGCTCCTGGATGCTCACCATAACTAAATGGAATGCTAAGATCCTATCGCCAAAGATTCCCACTTTGATTGGGAGTATCAGTCTAAGACTAATCAGGAAGCATTTACCCTGATAGCTAGCTCTCGAATGTGCCAATCATGTTGATGGAAAGAAAAGACACCAGTGGTCCTCCCCAGTGCTGAACCCTATAATACCAACCTACCAGGCAAGGTGTACCCACTTATGCAATTATAAGCACAAATGTTGTGGTGTAACAAACTACTTTTTGGTTGTATTTGAGGCCTATACACAGGAGGAATTTTTTGTCCGGTATTGTAAATCTTATCAGAAGCCCATCACTGGGTCAAGCATAGACACAAGGGTAATCCTACTGATGTTGTTTCTCT